>APFE030498343.1:0-21608 GCA_000404065.3 Pinus taeda | reverse complement strand
ACTATTTGCTCCAAATGTCTCAACTTGCAACCTGTAAAGGTTCTTCACCCTCAGACCTATTTGCTTCACTGCTTAAGAAGCGAAGTGTCTGGGGTATGCCTTACCTTTGCTGAAGATGACATCATATCCCTTGTCCTCAAGGGTTGCTACTGAAAAAAGGTTCCTCTTCAATCTTAGAGCATAGCCGACATCTCTGAGATGGAGAGGGCTCCCAAACTCCCTCTTAAAGTTGATAGTACCAACTCCCTTTGATGCGTACTTGCCATCATGTACTAGCTCGATCTGAAACTGCATGTCCTTCTCCTTCAGTTGTTTGAAATACTTCGTGTTCGTGGTGATGTGGAAGGAGTCTCCATAATCAATATGCCACATGATGCTCCCTTCTAAGCTTTCCATGCAAGCTATCAATGAGAATTTTTTGTCGAACTGAGAAGCAAACACATCTACCTCAGCGGATGCAATCACATTATTCTTATTGGTCACCTTATTTCGATTAGGACATTTAGTAGCATAATGCCCAAACTCAGGCAATGGAAGCACTTGATTTTAATAAGATCCTTCTTCTTCTTCTCACCCTTTTGACTAGAATCGACCTTCTCTTTGTGTTCTTGCTCTTGGCTTTGCCTACCAAAGCAATGTTCTCCTCGTCCTCTGTTTTTGATGATCTACCATCTCTGGTCCCTCTCTGGATCCCTTGTTAAACACAACTAGTCCATAACCTCTGGATTGGGAAAAATCTCTCTGCCATTGACAACAGCTTGGAAACCATACCAAGACTTGTGAAGTCCTAGTAAAGCAAAACTGATAGGGTCCTGCTCAGGTACAGTGACACGCACACCACCTAGCTCATCTCAAACTCGAGTGTACTTCAATGGCACCCACACCACCTAGCTCATCTCAAAGCCGATTGAACTTTAAAAGATACGTGACGATGGGCTCTTCTTGTCCCATCCATATACTCCTTAGATTCTCCTTAAGAGCAAGTTCCCTGGCATCACTGGTACTCTAATATAGATATAAAATAGTTTTGAACATCTCAAAGGATGTCTTCTTCTCATGGATATGAGGAACTATATGATCTTTGACCCCTTCTCGAATAGCCCTCATGGTCTTGATATCATTCTTAGTATATTGGGTCAACTTTAGGGATTTTGCTGTGGTAGTATAACATTCTTGACGAAGTCTCCCACCCCATTAGCGTCCAATACTGTCATGATCCTCCCTTTGTAAGAGACAAAGTTAGAGGCTCCCTCTAAATAATGTTCTGATGTCAATTCTTGGAATGTTATCTTGCTTACCCAGAGAGCTCTTTTTCACAGTCTATTGCTAACCTTTTGTTTGATCTGCGCTATTCACAAATTCGTCTTGGTGCCGGTCTTTATATTGATCGTTGCTCTGTTACATTGTGAAATTTCCAAGAAAACCTACAACTGCTATGATGACAAATCTGAAACTAATTTTGTCGCACCAAGACACAGGATTTCTCTATGATAGATAAGCATCAGAATAAAAGAAACACAGAGATAAAGAACACAGTCACGCAATAACACAATATTTTTCTAGTGAACCCAACAGGGAAAGCCCTCTCCTTGCAAATAGATTTTATTGAGAAAAATTGAGCAAACAAAATTATTTACAAGGCAAATTGTTTCAACAGAAAACAAAGCTGCTTTCACTTCTAATACTTAACTCAAAACCTCCTTGCAAGAAATTGACACAACTCCTATTTCCTTGTGATTTATGGCTCCTATTTGTTAACGTTGGAAATCCTTATTTCCTAGCACAGATCTAAGTCCCTATTTCTTAGGAATTTCTCTAAAGCTACTCTCACTTATAATACTTAACTCAAAACCTCCTTATAGGAAGTCGAGTACTCCTATTTCCTTGTGCTTTCTAGATCTTATTTTCTAGTGCTGGAAATCCTTATTTCCTAGTGCAGATCTCAGCCCCTCTTTCTTAGGAATTTCTCCCTAAATCCTAGTGCACATCACAATGGAAATTGTCTTTCTCAAAATGTGTATATGCTACTCCTTAGACATTCTGCAAGCAAGAACACTTTCTCATACAAACTCGTGCTCAACACTAATGGTTTAATGATGTGCCTTCGTCCTCCTTAGTCCTTTTGACTCGTGCTAAATTTGGCAAGTTAATTTTTAGAACTAGGACTTGTGATTGATTTGTTAACTAAGTCGAACTGACTCTTCTAACTTGTGCTAGCCCCAATTAGGCATTGAAAATCTCACTCGTCCTTTTCTAAATATAAACTCGGACTTGGAGACAAACAAAACTGAGCCTCCAAATTCTGTGCATGAGTTAACTGCTCCATGACTCGTCCTCGAACTCGTGCAAGCTAAAGAAGGATTGATGAAGGTCTTTCTCACTACTATATTCAACATATATCTCATGTGCTATGCAGGGTGTTCTTTGTTCGCATGTGGATGAATTTTAATTTTGCAAAGTAGAGTTTGCCTCTACCAATTCTCTCTATTTGTTCATTTTAGTTTTTTCTCTTGTTTTTTGCTATTGTTGTGTGTATCTTTCGCTATTTTTGTTGTTGTTGTTTTAATTAATTTAAACATTTTTTAGAATGACTAATTTGTTTAAATTTAGATGTGATGTAGTGTAGGTATAGGAAGGAGGAGGATTTTGATGAGACTATTGAAATATCTTTGTGAGAGAGATGTGGGCCAATGCAACAGAGGTAAGGTAGATGGTGAGTTCTTATTTGGTGGAAAGCCCATGTATGCTATGCTATGAAACTGTTCTCATTTAAAATAAAAATTCTCCTCCCTTGGCTATTTAGGGTTTGTGATTTTGGTCTTTGAATAAAATGTAATTAATTTTGCATAATATTTTTGTTCTATTTATGTCTTTTCAAGATTTCTCATAAGATATTTTGATCTTTATTTAATATTTTTTTGTTTAGTTTGGTGGGTGGGAGATTAATATAGGTCCTAATGGTCCAATATATTTCATAGATGTGCTGGGTAAAGGTGAATGTTTGGTGTAGCTATGGTCACATACATGTGTTTGTTTAAATTAGAAGCATTTTACATTATTGGTAATTTGTTTAATTATGAGTGCAATGCAGTGTAGGTAAAAGAATGCAGAGTATCACTAATGAAACTACTGAAATATCTTCATTGAGAGAGACATTATAGTGTAGTGCTGATACAAACGGTGAGGTGAGTTTTCTTTTGGTGCAAAATCCATTCATAATCTTCCTGAAACAAAAGCTATAGTTCTTTTCCCTCTTTACTTATTTAGGGTTTATGATTTTGGTGTTTGAATAAGATATATCTTTTGGTGCATAAGCTTATTCATAAGATATTTGGTCTCTGTTTCAGATTAATATTTTCTTGTCCCTATTTAATATGCTCTATTTTTTGATGTGTAGGGTTTCCTGGTTGGCCATGGACACTTTTTGGGGTTGTAAAGCATACTGTTGTTTGTCTTTTTATGCTTTTTCTTGTTATTTTTGTTTTTTGTTTTAATTGTTGGTCATATTTTTTACTATTGCTGTTTTTTTTTTAGTTTTTTAATTGTTGTGGCTCTTATATCTTTGACTTTTTGAGCATAGCCATGCTAAATTGTGGTTTAATATTCTGTTTTTCTAGTGTCTTTTGATTTATTTTTCTCTTTTTTTTTATTCAATGGGTGGAGAAATCAAGAAATATGTTAACAATCCATAATGTGGGTGTAGGGTTGATGTGGTGTCCACATGTGTAGAGGGCAAAGGTGAAGAGGTATGTAATTGGGGAATTTACTTTTTTATGGGCAAAGGCAAAAAGGTATGTATAAGGGGAATTTACTTGTTTGCTACTACATAATTGTGTCGTTTCATGCGCATTTTAATTTAATTGATTTGTCGCTTCATCCTTATATCATGTGTTTGTTGAAATTTAAATGCAATGCTATGTGAGAAAGGTGAGTGAGCACTAATGATACTATTGAATATCTTTGTGCGAGAGAGACGTGGAAACCTATAGCAAAAGTAGAAGCAAAGGTAGAGCGTGAGTTATCTTTTTGTGCAAGGATCATGTACCATGTATGTTCTACAATAAAACCCTCCTAGATCTTGGTTTAGATAACATGGTTTTCCACCCTTCTTGCCAATTTGGGGTTTTTACTTTTTCGTAGCATAAGATGTACTTCTGTTTAAATTACATGCATTTTCTATTATTTGGAATTGTCTCATTTATTGGTCATAGTGCAAATGTAGGTAAAGGAAGGTGGCTGAGCAAATGTGGAGGAACAATGTTGAAAATTCTGATTATTTTTTGTGTAAGAGAGACTTGTGAGTGCAATGCAAATCTAGGTAAAGGAAGGTGGAGGAACACTCATGAAACTATTGAAATCTTTTTGTGTGAGAGAGACTTGGGGAAATATTGGAGAGTGCAAAGGTACAAGGTGAGTTCTCTTTTAGTTCCAACATCGATATTTTCTCATTTCAATACAATGGTTCCTAGACTGCTTCACATTTCTCACAAGATATTTTGTGTATTTGATATTTCAATTTTTGCAACATATTTCTCACAAAATATCTTGTGTGGTTGATATCTCTTTTTTTATTATTCAATTGATGGGAAAATTAATGGAAGACCTAGTAGCTCATATTGTGGGATTACAGTTCATTCAAATTCCAGACATGTAGAGGAAAAAGGTAAAGGAGAGGTATGTATCACTTGCTTTTGTCTAGATAGTTTTATAATTTCATGGTGTTTTAAATTAACTCAATTGTTGCTTAAAAATTATATCATGTGTGTTTGGGATTACAGTTCATGCAAATTCCAGACATGTAGAGGAAAAAGGTAAAGGGGAGGTATGTATCACTTGCTTTTGTCTAGATAGTTTTATAATTCCATGGTGTTTTAAATTAACTCAATTGTTGCTTCAAAATTATATCATGTGTGTTTATTTAAATTTAGAGGCAATGCATGTAAAGTGAGGCTGAATGCTAATGAAACTATTGAATATCCTTTTGTGAAAGAGACGTGGGATGCATTATAAATGAGGCAAAAGTAGAGGCAGAGGAGTTATGGTCGAAGACCCATGTACGTTTTGCACAGATGGTTCTCATCACTTATTAATTTAAGGTTTACAATTTTTCGCCTTACATAAGATGTACTTACTTTCACATATGATTATTTATAAGAGTTTTGTTGTTTGTTTAAATGTTCTCATACTTATTTTAGTTTCTTTTGAATATGTCTCATAAGATTTTTAACCCTATATTCGATATTTTTTAGTTTTCTTTTTGTTGGTTTTAGGTGATGCAACAATAAAGACAAGTCTCAAGGCTGTTGTAGATTCAACTTGTGCTTTCAAGAAGAACATGACTCAAGATGAGGAGGTATGTATGGTTCCACGTGTGTTTGATTAATTTAAAGGCATCACATATCATTTGCGATTATTTGTTTATGAATACGATGAAATGCATGTAAAGTAAGGTTGAACGCTAATGAAACTATTGAATATTTTTTGTGAGAGAGTTGCGAGATGCACTATATTTCTTTTTTGAGAGAGTTGTGGGATGCACTATATTTCTTTTTTGAGAGAGTTGTGGGATGCACTACATTTTGTTTTGAGAGAGTTGTGGGAGAGATTTGTGGGATGCACTACATTTTGTTTTGAGAGAGTTGTGGGAGAGATTTGTGGGATGCACTACATTTTTTTTTGAGAGAGTTGTGGGATGCACTATAGATGAGGCAAAAGTAGAGGTAGAGGAGTTATGGTATGGTGGAAGACCCATGTGTGTTTTGCATAGATGGTTCTCCTCCCTACCTATCTATTTAGGGCTTAGGGTTTTTGGCCTCTACATCTGATTTTTGCACATGATTATTCATAAGGGTTTTATTGTTTGTTTAAGTTTCTATTTAATATCTCTTATAATAATTTTTGCTCTCTATTTGATATCTTTTAGTTTGGTTTTTGTTGGTTTTAAGCAATGGAGAAATAAAGACAAGTCTGAAGGCTATTGAAGATTCTACTTGTGCTTTCAATGAATAACACAACTCAAGATGAGGAGGTATGTATGATTCCATGTGTGTTCGTTTAATATAGAGGTATCACATATCATTTGTGATTTATTTATTTATGAATGCAATGCGATGGAGTGTAGAGGCGGAGGTTGCTGGTGAGTTATTTTTTGATTATGTTATTTTTTGATTCATGAAACTCTTGAATTATCTATATAGTAACACTATATTATAGTGAAGAGGTAGTAGTAAGGGTGAGTTCTCTTTTGGTGCAAAATCTGTGCTATGCTATGAAGTCCTCATGTTGGTCTTTGTTTTATATTTCTCCAAAGATATTTAGTATATATTCAATATTTGTCATAATATTTTATGGTCTCTATTTAACACTCTTCTATTTTTTAATGTGCAGGATGTCCTTGATTGGTTGTAGACACTTTTTGGGATTGTAAGGAAGAGTTTGTCTACTATTTTTCTTTGTTTGTTTTGTTTTTGTTATTTTCATTTTCCTTTTGCTTTTATTGCTGCTATATTTTTCTATTCCTGTGTTTTTGTACAACAACTGTTATTTTTTTACATTTGTGAGCATGGCCATGCTAAATTGTGGTTTAGTATTTTTTATTTTCATGTTTGCTTTCCTTTTCTTTTTCATTTTTTTATATACCTTTGTTCATGTTTTGTTTTGGGTTCTATGAGTGTGGAAATTAAGGCAAGCCTTAACAACACATATTGTGGATTTAGGGCTGATGAAAATTCAACGAATGTAATGGGCGAAGATGAAAGAGGTATGTACGAGGGAATTCACTAGTTTTTTGCTACGTAATTTAATGGTTCCATTTTGTTTTAATTGAACTCTTTTGTTGCTACTTATATCATGTGTGCTCATGTAAACCCATATAGACAATATGGGTAAATTTATTATAGGAAATATGGGTAAAGGAAGTTAATTGGAATCTTCAAGCATAAGCAAAACTTTATTCTTATTGAGTAGAGTTTGTACATTTGGGTGAAACAAAATAGAATTTTCAATCCAAGTTATCACGTACTACTTTTCATCTACATTTGGAAGGGGTACTAGGCACTTTGTGCAATCCAAGTTATGACATACTAGTTTTCATCTACACTTGGGAGGGGTACTAAGCACTTTGTGCCACTAGAGAGTGTAGGTTTCTTACGTGTGTATTTCAATCTCAATATTTTCATTAAAACATGAGACATAGGCAATATTGGTAAACAAAGGTAATTGGAATATTCAAGCATAAGCAAAACTTTCTTCTAATCTAGTAGAGTTTGTAGACATGGTGAAACAAGACAATTTTTTCAACCCAAGCTATGACATACTAGTTTTCATCTTACATTTGAGAGGGGTACTAAGCACTTTGTGCAATCCAAGTTATGGCATACTAGTTTTCATCTACACTTTTGAGGGGTACTAAGCATACTAGTTTTCATCTACACTTGGGAGGAGTACTAAGCACTTTGTGCCATTGGAGGGTGTAGGTTTTTTAATTTCAACATTTTCATTAAAACGTGAGACGTTTGTCCTTTTAGCCCCGTAATAATGTCTACAGCTTTCTATATTATTGTTGCATGAAAAATTGCTTCTAATTGAGTAGAGTGTTTGTAGATATGGATGAAACACAATAGTTTTTCCAATCCAAGTTATGACCATACTAGTTTTCATCTACAATTGGGAGGGGTCCTAAACAAGGCTATTGACCAAGGAAAAAAGAAGGTTCCCGCGAGTCATAGGGAGTCGAGTTGTAGAGGGAATTCGCAGATTTAGAGGGAGAGTTTGCAACGCTAGAAGAGTGCATCATCAGAGGGAAGAAAGGAGACTTCCATAGTTGACAAGAAGAAACCATTGAATGAATTGAAGGCATATTAGGAACTGAAGAGGCAAAAGGCTTCTAACAGTTGGGATACTTTCGAGAAAAATACTATCCACATTGCAGGTTATGCTTTTGTGGTGGAAAATGAAGCATACGATGGTTGTTTGAGGGTAGCCATGTAAGAGGATTGTGTTCTAGCAGAGAGACCTTTAGGGAAATGAAGTACCTCCTTCCCTAAGAGGGAGTGTTGAAATTGTGTGGCCTCGAAAGGTACTCCCATAAGCCTTGGGTGCTAGGCTTGTGAGGAGAAAACACACAGAAAGAAGAGTTTGTGAGTGAGGCATCCACAGTTTGGGGGTTTGGACCTGAAGGAGCAGGCTTGTAACCCAAGAAAATAAATATTATAAATTTTATTTTATTTTAAGTCAAGTAGGCTTAGTTCGGCGAACAAGGCTAGGGGACACACCACTTGGGGTTACACACCCCTTGGACAAGTATATATAGAAGCCAAAGAAAAGGCTGAACCATAAGATGAGAAGTGACTTCACTTGTGTGTGGAAGAGCAATAAGGAGTTGCAGCTAGCAAGTAAATAAAGCCATGTTTTCTTGGTTGAAAGGAGTATCAAGGCATCTATTTGGAGCAGCCTAGTTGTAGGAGGGCCACAAATAGCAAAAGAAGGGCCGCAAGCCCGTTTTTGGCTGGCTGAGTGCAAACAGAGTAGGTTGAGGGTTGTTAAGGTTTGCAACAACAAGATAAAGGAGGTTTGAAGGCTATTAGTTGGCTAGGAGAGTAGGCTTCAAGGTCTAAGTGTGCTACAACAAGGGAAAGAGGTGCTAATTGCATGTGTTGATGGAGGCAGAGGTCTAAGGAGAAGACCTAGTGCTAAAAGAAGATTGTTGGTGGTTGTTGCAAGCAAAGAAAACTAACAACAAGGTAAAGAAGATCACCGCAAAGGACAACAGGTAAGCAAACTGATTTATTAAGCAAAGGATTGTCTTAATATTTTTTTTGTTTGGGTAGGTGAGAGGCTAAGGGACTTGGAATCAACCTAAATTACACGAAACGAGGAAACGGGTACGAGTTTTCGAAACGGGCACGGGTACGAAACGTGACCTCCCCAAATTTTGGAAATGGGGAAACACAATATATATATATATGTATATTAGGACATTTAAGAAATATGTGAAATCATAAAGCATATATGATACATTCTAATTTATTACATTATGATTAAATTGTCAGTTGTCAATGCATAAACTATAAGTCTCTAAATTTACATTACATTTACTCATGAATGATCACATAATGAAAATAGCAATATCAAAAATCAGCCACGAGAAATTTCTAACTTCTTGTCTCATGCTTGATTGGGAGTCTCCTCCTACATAGTCGAACGACCTCAGTGCTCTTTATTAAATATAAGTTCCATACCCTAGTACCCCACGTGCTCTTGATCACTGGGAGTCTCCCTTGCATAGAGGGCTTGGTTCTCTTGATTAAATACAAGTTCCATACCCTAGTACATGACAAAATCCAATGGAAACATTGTAATCCCCCCAATCTAGAAATCCTGAAAAACAGATAAGTCTGTTGCATTTTGAGTTAGATCTAAAATTCTACTTTCTCCATATGAAATCCAATGAGGGTGAAACCAGTCAAACATCCTGAGTCATTTCATGGTAATGTTAGAAATTATAGTAAAAGTGACATTCTCGTTTATTACTTTTAGAATTTAACATTACTATGAACTACATATCAACACTAGGACCATGGGCTTGAACATAAGGCTGCCCCACTCAGAGGCATCTAGAAGCATCCAGAAGATATTTTAGTCGCCCAATAAAAAATTAGAAGCGAAAATGTAAAAGAAAAATACAAGAGAAAGTCAAGTTAGAAGAGGAAACTCCACCATATGGCCTGGAAACGCGTTTCCGACTGTACTGGCCATGTTTCCTCCTCGAGAAATGGGCCAGTACGACTGGAAACGCGTTTCCAGGCAGTACGTTACGAGTTTCCTCGTTTGCGTTTCATTTCCGGCCAGAAACGGACCCTTCTCCAACGCTTCCTGCAACTTAGGAATCAACGCTAGGTTATTGGTCAAAGGATTGAACTATGTTTTGGCATTGTATTGGGGATTCTAAAGGGCCATGATCCCAGTACGAAAACCTGAAGGTTTTCTTATTGATGGACTAAAAAGGAACAAGTTTTGGTCCATAAGTTCTTTTGTACTAAATTGATCTCATTGTTGTTATATTTCTGCTATGCAAGTCTTTTTGAAGTTAGGCACTGCTAGTGTGTTTATGTTCCTAGTTAAGGCATAGACCAGACATAGGGTGTTGGAAATATTAAGAGGTGGGGTGAATCAATATTTCTTTTACAATTGTTAATTTATGCCAGTTAAGATCACTTAAAAAACAAAACACAAAATGAACAACAAATAAATATTTTTATTAATCATAATACCGAGGACTCCAATCCTTTTTTACAATAATTCAAGTTTTGATTAGTACAATCACACTTTAGGGCTCCAATCCTAGATGAAGACTTCAATCTTCAATTCAACCAGGCTTCAACCTATACTTCACCGAGCATCAACTTGGTCAACTTGAGGACTCCAATCCTCTAGGGATCCAACCCTTTATTCTGGCTTAGGCTCCAACATGGTCTTCGTGAGGACTCCAATTCTCTAGTTCTCCAACCCTTTGCTTCAATTCTTCAAGATAGGTTCAATGGCTTTTGTCAAGGCTCCCAATATCTTCTGCAGCAAGCCCTGACAATGTCTTCAACAATTCCATCAATTAATCTTCAAAACACTTTTGTTCATCAATGATAACTTTAGTAAGTGTCACGAATACTCTTCATGATACCCAATCAATCTTCTCCAAAGTTAATCCATTAGGGCTTTCAATTATGCTTCACGATCTCCAAGAATGCCTTCAAGGACTTTCTTCTACATGTGTCTCCAATAGGCAATAAAAGCTTCTATATGGCTCTCCAAGGTGTGCTCCAACAATCCTTTAGGATGTCTTCACTAAACTTCTTCAAAATACTCTCCAAGATCTCCAAGGTTCCAAAGCTCCAAAAATAGATTTCAAAGCTGTTGAAGAAACTTTCAGAGGTCTAGTTGCTTGCTTCAGTAAATCCTCGATAATGGTGTCTCCAAAATGAGTTCAAGGATGCCTTGTAATGATCCTTCAACAAGTCTCCTAAGGTTGCTCCAACACGGGTTTTAGATACAATCCTAGGTTTTCAATGAGTCTCAACAAGCTTCAAACTATGCTTGGTTCTACAAGGCTTCAACAATGCTTCAAGATGTCTTACTAGTGTTTATGACACTGTTCCATCATCCAAGGTCCGCACTTAATACTGTTCCTTGAAGAAAGACTTTGTTGTAGACTAATAACAAAGATTTGAATCAAATTTAATTTCTAATAACACTATCTGCAAAGAAGATCTGTAAAGAGAATCTTAATGTTGTGACTTCAAGAAGGTGTCACTATAGATCCAAATTTGTTTTCAAACGTGGCACCACAGATCCAAGAAATTTCATCACAGGTTTGATTTGCTTGTCTTTTGATGAATGGCCACAGGTTTGAAGTGTTTCCTCAGATCCGAGCTGCCTGTCTTTTGATGAATGTGCACAAGTCTGAGTCAGCTGTCTCCATAGGTTACAGGTGTGATTATTCCACTGGTTAGGGCACCCAACAGACTTGTTCAACCCTCCAATTCTACTTCAATTGTCCATTAGATGTCCATGATCTTCCCTTCTTAATCTCATGCTCCCACACGTTGGTGCCTAAGCTAATTTCTAGCCCTGAAATGGGCCTCATGACACCCTTCTATGGCATTGAACAAGGCTTAGGCCTTTTGCAATTAGCCCAACAAACTTCGGCCTCTAAACGATTGTCAAACCATGTACAAATAGCCCAGAATTACCTTTAACTCATGCAGCCTGCCTCTGCTCCTACTTAGACTTGCCAAAGTCACAAAAAATATCCACAAATTATCGTCAAACTTACTCGGCCTTGTCTTTGTTGAGTTGTGGCTGCCTCAGATGATGTATTTAATGCAATGATGCACTTTGGAGTTTGGACATGCTCTGCTCTTCACTTTCTTTTTATCTATGTGTTTGCTATGCGATGTTATAGGTCTGAATCTGCTTTTAGTTCCTTTTTGTGTATGCCCTTCGAATCACACTACACCAATTAGAGTTTAAACATATATTTATACTAATTTGATTTTGTTTGAATAGTCATGTCCCTTGGGACGGAGGGTTGACTTGAACCTCTGTAGGCTGACTTGTGTATTAGACGACTATGTTTTTTATTTTATTTAAGGAGAAACTGACCTGTGCATATATCATAAGGTTGCTACAAGTGGTGAGAGCTTAAGGTATCTTTAATTAGGGCTTAAAGCATCTTTGTTCATTAGGATTTGCATGCACTTATCATGCTTTATTCTTCATTCATTATTGCGCCTTGCCACCATAGGATATCTTAGGGGCTTAGGATTTCCAAACACTTTAAGGCTTTATGATTTTTCATCTAGGACAAAAATGCACTTAAGTCATCGTCCATACATCAAAGACTTTATTCATGTTAGGGTATACTTCAACTAGGTTATGCCTCAACTTGGGTATGCATCAAAGGTTTGTCATGTGTATTTAGCAACGCTAGGACTTCATATTAACAACTAGGGTTTAACATTATGACTTAGAGCTTCAAACAATTTAGGGTTAGGGTTTTGCAAGCTAAGGTATAAACAACTAGGGTTTACATTAATTTAGGGCTAGCATTTCTAAGGCATGCAGTTTAGGGTTTCAACATCTTCAACAAGGGTTACAGTTTCATCTTCTTCAACAAGAGTTTCATGCACTATTAGCATTTAGCAAATATATCTAGGGTTGGCCAATAAGGCTAGGGTTTCGTCATATGGCTTCATTAATGCATTTGGTACGCAGATTTGTCATCTTCAACGATGCTAGGGTTTCCTCCTTGGCACCTAAGGTTTGCAATCGATACCTAGGGTTTCATCTAGGGCATGCTTCAACAGTGCACTTAGGATGCCACTTTATTGGCATCAATGACAACTTTATCCATCATATGGTGCATGGAATTCTAAGAACAAAGGGGTAGGGGGTTTCCAATGTGGACACACAAACCCCAGTTGTCAAACAATCAACTTCTCATGACCTTAAAGCACACATATAGGGGTTTCAAAAAGCCATGTCTAAACTCCAATGTGGACATTTTTGTCCTCCACAAATGAACAACTGGATTCTTCAAACATCATCCAAAGTGTACAAGTAGTTTTCTAATCTTCTTTGCGTGCAGACATGTAGGCTGGCCTAATATTTGGGGATAGAATAAGCTCTCCAATTCTCTCATATCTAACCAAAATTTAATCATATTGGAGTTGGCCCGTAGGTCATATAGGGCTGCCAAAGATCTACTCGCACTTCAATCATGCATTTTAAGGCCGGCTTGTGCAAAGATATTAATGCGATTTGTAGATGAAGTCGACTATATAGGTCAATCTTAATATCTATTCTCTTCATCACAAGGTGCATTTGGCACTCTGTTCTACAACATCTATTTGAGGTCAGTTTGCACTTTTTTTTGTCTTCACCTTGTTTCAGACTGTTTCTCAACCCAACAACCTCCTTCAAGAGACCTTACCAAACATAGCAAAAAAATAAACCAGCATTGTCAACCATTGTTGTTTGCTCTTGACTTCAGCAGCTTAAGGTCATAGACTCATAGTAGTAAAGAAACTACTTTGTTGCAGAATCCACACAATTTAATAGTAGTAGATCAGTTGTAGATTTCATTTTAAGGTTAATGACAATGTTGGGTACTGGATGAGCATTCACTGCCTTAGGACATGATTTCAATGTAACCTCTTCATCCCGTAAATATATATATATAGTGTTGTTTAGCAACTCATTTAAGAAAGGGCAGGCAAGAGTTTCAGTTCTCCAAAACTATACAGCAACATCTATCACAATGGCAACTATATCTGTAGTGTCTATTTCAGAGTCTGGACCAAGAAATTCTATTTTGAAATTATTTTAAGGTGCTGTATATGTGATTTTCCCTTAGTATTGGATCTATGTCTCCAATTTGCGCATTTATGTGACCTTCCATTTCATGCAGGTCTGGTCAATAGTCCTGCATTTTTAGTAGAAGTGCTTTATTTGCTTGCTTGAACCCTACAATTTTATCATCAACTGAATGATTCTCCAACAAAGGTCACTCCGTAGACTTAGATACGACAATCAGGCTATTTATGAAGCGTGCCCAGGCATGTAAGATTAAGGTATGGTAGACGTTCTGTTTGGTGGACAGAATTAGAGCTTGGCTGGAATGTTGCTTCTTTGCCAACAAAACTAATGATGTTTATCCTTGTCAATGATTGATGCCATTCCCTTATAAACAAACCATCATCAATGCCTTCCTCCCTACAACATGTAAAATCACAACCAAACAAGTCTCCATTCTTATTGTGTCTTACTAGGACACTGGTTAGTTGGATATAATTTGTAGGAGATGACAACAATGTTTCAGAATAAAGTATGTATAGAATGAACCATTGTCCAGACTACATTGTAACCCAAGTAACCAAATCTATCAATGCAAAGATCAACATTGCCAATATTTTGCAGTTTGCTCCATCTAGAATTGAAAGCATATTGTTGATCTGCAAATGGAGTATGTTATGTAACCTGATGACTCTTCGAAGTGAGTTGATGATATGGCAATTTAGTACAACAGAGATGGGAAGCTGACATACTCAAGGTTAGCTCTTTAATGACCGATTTTAACTTCTTTCTTGACCTGTTGATGGCAAGCTTCTATGCTGCATCATCTATTCCTTTTTCTTTTAATTATTCCAAAAAGGTATTTTGAGGACTCCTACAGTTCTTGGAGGTGCTTGAGAACCTTAGAATCTCATCATCCAAGAACAAAATCTGCATGCAATAAATATGTCCTTGTGTGACCAGCTTTGAGGTTAAGGTTTTTGTCATTGTGTTTGTCATAAAACTGACCTTCTTCCCTAAGATTTGAGATGCACATCTTGTTACAACTTTCACTGCTAATATGTGCTTCCATCACCAAGGGTTTTCCAAATGGTTTCTCAAAATATTGACTGCTCGTAGGCAATTTTCAGCAAGTTAAGGTTGCTGCTATTTCACTTCTAAAAGATCTTCATGTATATGTTTGGCATCAATAGCTTAATCTCTAGGGCAATTTGAGCTGTTTTGGTCAGTTTGTGTGCGTAAATCTGCCCCTGGAGTAGGAAATCCATCATTAGTTTATACGAGGCTATAGGTGCCCCTAATCATCCCATAACTGCCACCAAAATGTGTTTGTGAATGTCTGTCCTCAAAATCTGTCTTCAAATATAATTCCAAGCTGCCAGCAGTTCTCTTATATTCATCTTCTAGGGGACCAGGGCTGTAGTCTCTCACATGAAGTTTGTCAAGAAACGGCCCCTCATCGTGATACTAGTCATAAAAAACTGGTGTCCCACCGAAACATATTATATATGGCTTTTCCCCATTCTGTTTTAGGTGCACAAATAGATAAGGGCACATATGGTCATCAAAATTGTTGTCTTCCGGGTCAGTAGTACCTTTAGTAGATCCAACAACATTGTCTTCATGGGGAGCCAAGACATCTTGCTTTAAGGATGTTTCATCTCTATCAAGACCCTTGTCATCATCTTTTTCGCAAAGTTTTTCCATAATGTTTTGATCCAAAATCCCCTTTTTGATCAGCGTCATCTACATTATAACCAGAGTCTTCAAAAGGATTATAGGCTGCCCTTGCTGCAGATTTGTGGCAATTATATCTTCTACACTGTCTTTGTGGTGGTGTTCATAAGTGTCTTCTTCAAGTTTAACAATGTCTTTATCTCCATTATTGCTGCCATAAATTTTTCTTTTGAGACAACAGAGACATCATTAATGGGTCCAACAACATTGTCTTAATGGGGAGCCAAGACATCTTGCTCTAAAGATGTTTCATCTCCATCAAGACTCTTGTTATGTTCATTTTCACCAAGTCGTTCCATAATGTTCTGATCCAAAATCCCCTTTTGATCATTTCCATCTACATTATCACCACAGTCTTCAAAAGGATTATGTGGCTGCCCTTACTGCAGATTTGTGGCAGTTATCTCTGGCACACTGTGTTTTTGGTGGTGTTCATTCGTGTCTTCTTCAAATTCAACAATATCTTTATCTCCATTATTGCTATCACAATTTTTTTCTTTTGAAAGATTAATGTCATGATTACATTTTGGAAGAAACCACAATCTTTCTCTTTTATCCAAAGTGTCCTTTCTTTCAAGGAAGTTAGATGGACCTTTGTTTAGATTACATTGATGGTTATCTATGAAAAACATGAACAAAAGGTCCATTTCCATTTTTAACCCCCATAAAACTTGCACATAAAAATATAAATTTGAACATAAATGCAATTTGTACCCTTTTTACAATGGAGTTAAAAGGAGTTGTCAATGTGAGATGTCAAATGCAGTTGAAATACAATAAAGTAGGCAAGACTTTCAGCGCTCCAAAGCTATACAACAACATTTATCACAATGGCAGCTATATCTTTAATGCCTATTTTAGAATTTGGACCAAGAACTTTTTTTGGAATTATTTAAATGTGCTATAGATGTGATTTAGCCTTTGTTCTGATCCAAAATCCCCGTTTGATCAGCCTCATCTACATTATAACCAGTGTTCAAAAGGATATTGGGACTGCCCTTACTGTAGATTTGCGGAAATTATCTCTTCCACAGTCTTTGTGGTGGTGTTAATTTGTATCTTCTTCAAGTTCAACAATGTCTTTATCTCCATTATTTCTGCCAGAATGAGAAATTTCTTCTTTCGAGACAACACATGCAACATTAGTGGATCCAATAACATTGTCTTCATGGGAGTCAAGACATCTTGCTCTAAGGATGTTTCATCTCCATCAAGACCCTTGTTATCTTCATTTTCACAAAGTTGTTCCATCATGTTCTGATCCAAAATATCCTTTTGATCAGCCCTCATCTACATTATAACCACATTCTTCAAAAGGATTATGGGGCTGCTGCCCTTGTTGGAGATTTGTGGAAATTATCTTTGGGACAGTCTTGGTTGTCGTGTTCATTTGTGTCTTCTTCAAATTCAACAATGTCTTTACTTCCATTGTTGCTGTCACAAAAATTGTCTTTTGAGACAACAGAAACATCATTACATTACGTTTAGCTTCAATCACTTTGATTATTATCTATTAAAAACATGAACAAAAGGTCCATTTCCATCTTTAACCCCCATACAACTTCCACATGAAAATTTAAAGTTGAATATAAATGCAGTTTTTACCAATTTTACAATGGAGTAAAAAGGAGTTGACAAGGTGAGATGTCAAATGCCATTGATGTACAAAACGGCAGGCAAGAATTTTAGTGCTCCAAAACTATACAACTACATTTATCATAATGGTAACTATATCTTTAACATTTATTTCAGAATTTTGGACCAAGAACATTTATTGGAATTATTTAAATGTGCTATATATGTGATTTTCCCTTAATATTGGATCTATGTCTCCAATTGGTGTAGTTCTGCGACCTTCCATTCCCTATAGGTTTGGTCAATAGTCTTGCATTTTTAGAAGTTGAATTGGTTCATATGTCTGCTTGAATCCAAAAAATTAGAATCAACTGAATGATTCTACAACGAATGCCATGTTGTAGACTCATATTAACAATATCACTTAAAACATAACCATGCGATATCTAATTTATGAAGGAATTGTTCCCATGCATGTAAAATTAAGATACGGTGGACATTTTGTTTGGTGGATAGATATTAGAGTCTGGCTGGAATGTTGCTTCATAACCAACAATTGTAAATAGCAAATCCACCGAAGATCGTTCTTGGCAATGATGGGTGCTATACCCGTATAAACCAACCAATGTCAATACCTTCCTCCCATACAAGTTGTCGTTCTTATTGAGTTTCATTGGTGTTGATGTTTGTAACTTGGGTAGGTACTTTTGGACAGGAAGAAGTGTATGTAGGTGTGCAGTAGTCGCCCGAAGTTTCCTTAGGACACTTGAGCTACTTGCTCAAGTGTGAGCAAGTTGTTTATGTAACTTAGCCTAAATCTAACTTTGGAAATGCACATAATTAGAGTTTGGCTAGAATGTTGTTTCATTACCAACAATTGTAAACAACAAATCCACCAAAGATAGTTCTTGGCAATGGTTGGTGTGATACCTTTATAAATCGACTAGCATCAATACCCTCCCCCCAACAACATCTCAAAATAGAACTATACAATTGCCATTCCTAGAGTCTTAATGGTGTTGATGTTTGTAACTTGGGTAGGTACTTTTGCATAGGCCTAAGTTTTTATACACGTACAAAAGTCGCCCAAAGTCTCCTTATGACACTTGAGCTACTTGCTCAAGTGTGAGCAAGTTGTTTATGTAGCTTATCCTAAATCTAATTTAGGAAAAACACATAATTAATTATGGTGGCTATTGAGCCATTAATCTCATTCATTGATCTTAAGTGAGGTGAGATATAATGTCAATCTTCAATCACTTTGGAGATTAGGGTTAGGGATTTAACTCAATGTTATAAAAGCAAGACAAAGTAGAGGAGAAAGACACCATACAATAGTACAAGACATTGAGAGAGACGTTCAGTGGTAAGTGGAGGACTTCCATTTTACTGTGTTGGGTTCGAGGAAAGTGTAAAAGTGCAACATGAAAGATTGAGATTAGTGAAGGAGATTGAGGACAGATCCAGGTTATGATGTAATTTTGTTTGCTTTAGTTTGGCCATTTCCCAACATGGCAACTCAAGTAGGTTTTGATTGAGTTATTAATGAAGAACCGATTTTGTTGGGCATGTCATATGTGATTGAGATTGGTGTAATTTTGCTTCTTTCAATTGTGTAAAGAATCTAGTTGCGCATTTATTTATTAACCTAGTAGATCTGTAATCTACTAGGTTAATAAAGTGATGGGTGCTAGGTCCACGAGAAATTTAACATGGTATCAAAGTTTGAAACTCTGAGAATTGATCTTTGAATCATGTAGGAAGCTAGCTTTGTATAGGGACATTGGAGCCATGCTTGACTTTGATCATATGAGTCCTAAAACTTTTTCAGGCCAACAAGGTCTTGTAGAGGTTGTATGACATATGACAACTGAATAGGGTTTGCCAATTTAGTGGATCACCATTTGAAGTGGCTGACAAGCCAACTGCCAGCCAACCCACCTAGTTGTCCATAACAAGGGAGTAGTTTGCAAGCATAGACCGAAGGTCGACCAACAGTAGGGCACAGGCATATAAGTAAAAGGTTGAGGCGCAACCATTATAGCAGAATCATGCACGGATTACAGACAAGGTGAGGTCACTTTGTACCTAGGGACAAAAGAAGCTCATGCTGTGGGAGTGTGTAGTTGCCAAATGGAAGAAGTGTTGAGGGTGTGGAGCACCAACAATCGGGAAAGAACACGATAGAGACGGGTGATAGGCCTTGGGATGTGGGGCAGAGTGGTCAATTGATGACATAAGGCAGTGATAGAGGAGATTGCCAGGGATGCACATGTGGGCAGAAAACAAGCAACCAAGAGTAGAATTGGAGTTGTTGCTTGAGTTCTGGTTAGTGGCAATCAAAACAAACCCTTGTAAAGGAGAACAATCGTTGGTAGCATAGGCTAAGTTGAGGATAGGCCAATAGGAAGTAGTGTCGAGGTTAAGCAATTAATCAAAGTTGTGGGTGGAATCAACAACAATAGTTGATAGTAAGCTCCAGGAGCACTGGCACCATGTGAGACAATTGCCTAGCCAGTTGCAGGACTAATATGAGTAGGGTAGGGGACCACTACTGTAGGACTGTAAAGGAAATGTGTGCTGTAACAACTAATCTAGGATCTGCATGCAACCACCAAAAAGTTGCAGGTAACAATAGTTGCAGACTTGGGTAACAAGGTAGAGGTGTGGTTGAGGCCTTGCAAGAATTTGAGAAGCTAGTTGAAGAAATAATAGAAAAAAATAACAATGGCAACATGATTAGTGGAGGTCATCTCTCAAAGGGACAAAGAGAGATTGTATTAGTCAAGGGGTTGACGACAAATTTGGGTGCCTATAATGTTGGAAAATGTAACTAGGTTCGGTCTTCATAATTATGTTTGATGTAAAAACAAAAAGAAGAAAAATAAATTCTTATTTTTCAAGCATGGATTTCGTGCTCAAGTCAAATGATTATTTTAATGAAGCATGTTCTTCACGCTTCTAGGGTTTATTGAGTGAAAAGAATATTTGTCATGAGTTAAACTATTGTACTAGAGTCAAGTCCCATTTGCAATTTTGAAAGAAGTAAGAAAAGGAATTTTATTTGAGTCAAAATAGTCATTTTTGTCCCCACATGACCAAGTCGTCCCTAGCTGGACAAGTCGGCCTTGGAAGGGACCCATTCAACCTCCTGGATTTTTATAAATATAGTGCAACTCGTCCTCATTTGGATGATCATCATCAATTTCATTTTTGTGCCAAGAAGAGAGAGAAAATCAATGAAAGACTAGAAGAACAACGAAAGTCAAAGGAGAGAGAGCAAAGGTCAAAGAAGAGGAAATTCTCTCATGTGGGAAGTTTTTGCCCTAGTTTCTATGACATGTGTGAAGGTACAAGTCTTTTTTAGGGGTCGAAATATTTTAGAAGTACTGCAAGTCCTAAAATCTAAGTTTGACCAAGATTTGAAGAGGTTTGACTATTGTTGACTGTTGAAGGAGGGCTGGCTTGGGTCTTGGACTTCTAACTTTGATCTAATTCTATAAGAAGAGAAGATTCATTGGGTTTTTCCCTTAGCTTGGAGCCTACTTGTGTTCATTGTCTTTTTATGATCTTCATGGTTTATGGTTTTGGTAATTATTTGATGAAAAGAACGTAATAAAAATAATAAGAAGCTAACACATATTCACAAGCAATTATCAAGTAAAGAGAAATCAACTCTAATTGTTGTCTTATAGATTTTTCGACATGGTATCAGAGCTAAGGTGAGGAGAAGGAAGCTTGAAGATCACTCTTGTTGGCATAAATGGAAGACATTTCTACAAAGCTACTTGGAGGACATCATTTGCATAGGGAACAATGAAAGGAAAGAAGACCCAAGGACCATCATTCTTGAAGGACTACTACATCAACTATCCATATCTCTCTCTATCATTGAAGGTTCTTGGTTACTTATCATCATTTTGAAGAAGATCATCATCTTACCAATCTCTCTCTTCTTGGAAGCTCTTTGATCATCCCTTATTGTTGGATGACATATCTATAGAAGTCATCAATCAAGGAACATCAAAGATTCTTGGGAACATCATCCATACGTGTGAAGGTACAAGTCTGTTGCAGGGGCCAAAATATTTTAAAAGTGCTACAGGTCGTAAAATCTGAGTTTGACCAAGATTTAAAGAGGTTTGACTATTTTTTACTTGGTGAAGGAGTGTTGGCTTGGGTCTTGTGGGAGGTATTGGTCTTGGAATTTGGGTCTTGGATTTCTCACTTTGATCTAATTCTATAAGAAGAGAAGATTCATTGGGTTTCCCCTTTGTGGGGTTTTGCCTTAGCTTGGAGCCTGCTTGTGTTCATTGTCTTTTTATGATCTTCATGGTTTATAGTTTTGGTAATTGTTTGATGAAAAGAACATAATAAAAATAAAATGAAGCTAACACATATTCACAAGTAATTATCAAGAGAAATCAACTCTAAATGTTGTCTTATAG
>APFE030498339.1:144701-165856 GCA_000404065.3 Pinus taeda | reverse complement strand
ATGGTTTTAAACAAATGTCAAAAATACCGGCGAGAACGAAGGTGCTCCAAGGACGGTTGGCCAAAACACAAAAACGAAAGAAAACGCCCGATCCACTCCAAATTTTGGCCAAAGACTCTTTGGATGAACATGGTACTTGATTGGGGACTCCCAGCCCAAATTTCAAGAAATTTGGAGAAAATTTTGTCATTTGTGAATTTTTTGTGCAATTTACAGGTTTTGGCCATTTCAAGCGCCGCGTTCCAAGCGCGGCTATTTTGGAGGACTACTCGGAATTTTGAAAACTTGGCATTTTTGGAAAGGGAATGCAAAGAGAAAAATTACCAATACTTGGGAGAAGCCTGATTTTGAGATTTGAGCCTCCAATAGCTCAAAATACATCAAAAAAATGACTTTCTGCCCACTTTTTGAGTTGCAGAAAGTGACCTTGGGAGAAATGGTTTTTGAGGGGGCAAAACAACTCCAAATGCGGAAATTCCACTTGGGATGGAAATTAGACAAATCAAGATTTCCAATGAGCCATCTTGCACCTGATTTGGACCAGTGGAACCCACTCAAAAGTCGCTGCAAAGGGGCGCGATAGTTAGAGCCAGGGGGCGCGGCAGTGAGAGCTAACTTTGCCAAAATTGACCTTTTTGGTCAAAAAACACTGTTTTAACTATGGTTGACCATTTGTACTTGTAGATGATGGATAAATGTAATATTTTCATGGCACTTTGATAGATTTTACCTCTCTTTACTCTTCTAGAAGCTCCCTTGATGTAAAAAGTGAATAATTAATGCATGAATCAGTTAGCTAAGTAATAGAGGCAAGTTGTTGAGCTGCCTATTATCTAGTGCTTAGTTTAGAAGTTGTTCAAACTGCTCCTAGAAGGATGAGCTTGACCCCTAGAGGCAAGGGAAGAGGTTAACTTGCCTATATTATGTGTTTTCTTAGTCATTTTGAGAGGTTGGAAGGTTGGACTCTTGTGGGAGAAAGCTTTATTGTATATTGTACATCTATCTCTGCAATTTAGAAAAAAGGAAGGCCAGGGTTTTGCAGACATCCTTGTGGATTCTTGTGGATTGTTGTGCTGATGGTGTGTTCTCTACATGTTCTTGTAAGTTTGTTTATGTATTCCACATCTCTCTTTGCTTCTATTTGGACAGATGAAGTGGTAAAGTTTGAATACATGCTTTGACATGCTCAGCTTTTTAGTTTGTTCAAAATTTATGTTTTCTGCTATCTAGAGAGGACTCAAATGCTTGTTTTCCCTCTTTAGCACCTTCTCTATCATCCCTGATCATCCATCTCAGATTAAGGCATCAGCGCTCACTCCTACCTTGCCCCAAAGATCCCCCTGCAAAAACTGTGCTCAATCCTCGCACCCTGAATTGCACTCCCTCCAATTGCCACCAAAAAACCCAAAATCTTTAAATCAACCCCCCTTATCAATTTACTAGCCTAAAATCTTTGATCCTAATTGGTCAGCTTATCATATTGAAAGATCTACCGAATCTGACCCGAGAGAGCCTTCTCATACCTCGTAGGGCTAGCTACGAGGTGAAATGGTTTGATGTAGCCTTGAGAGTTTGTCTATCTCAGCCTAGGTGAATTCCAAGCGCTAACAAGGTGTAGATATTAATGAAATGGAAGAGTCAAGGCTACTGATCAAATGTTCTTGGCACCTCACATGGAGTGTGCCAACCCCAACTGGAGCCACTGTTAGGGTCCTATAATTTATAAGATTTCAAGGTGATTGAGTATTTTATCTCAAAAATATCATATTGTAAATAATTGTCAATCTGCAAATGATTTCCAAAACAAAAATAGAATAAAAATGAAAAGAGGGTATAAACAGAGGAAAAGGAAAAAAAACATTGAAAAAATAATAAAATATAGAACCCCATAAAAGAAAGAAAAAACAAAATGAAAATGATACTCAAAGTGCTGCAAATTAAAATGCTACTACTGATAGTTTTCTTCCTGGTTGATAAAGAAAAGTTGTGTGCAGCTTGTTTAAAATGCCACAATGAATAGTTATGTGTTTAATCACACAGTATAATCATGATTAAACATGTTTGAATTTATGTAAATTAGATTAGAGAATAAATATTTTCCAAATAGTTTAATCTTGGTAAATAGTAGTTAGGTGGAAAATTACATTGGTTCAATTGTTTAATTTGAATCAATAGGATAAATAAGTGATAGAATTTAAGTATTCCTTGATTTTCCATAAAAGAAAGTAATTATGGGTTTTCTAGTCAAATGCACCCCTTGAGAGAAAAATAAAAAATGTTAGCTTCGAAAAATAGTTATAGGGTAGGCAGAAATAGTTTGGTTTTATAAATTTATTTATTTTCCCTTTATCCTAAGTTTCAAGGGCGTTATAATGAGGCGGATCTAGACAAAATATTTCTGTCATATATGATTTAAAAGGATGCAATTAAAAGTAGTGGGATTCTCCAACTATTCAGATTGATGGCCCTTATTTTTTTTCAACCCTCAATCTCCATCCTAGCTTTACCACCAGGGGGGTGGTCCAAAAAAATAGTATTCCCCGTCAGGCCTCATCACCACGTGGCCTCCTCTCTACATTTCACAGTCCCCCATCCTATACCACATACTGCTCCCTACCCCCTCTGAAAGCCACTTCCCATTAATTCATTTACCGCTTTCCCTACCTGACACCTCTGCCACTCCCATCCCTCCACATCTCCTAGCCATTGCCAAATGAAATCCCTTCCTGACAAAATTATAATTAAGTATTTAATGTTTTCCCTTCTGATTAACCATTTCAATTCAATGGTCCCACACCAATCCTTCAATGGAACCTACCACTCCCTCCTTTAAAACCCATAAACCAGTCTTCATTATACCTTTCACTTGCTTATTATCTGCAATTCACATGTTTTTTTGGCAAGTGACCAACTTCCAAAGATATGTTGAAATAGATCAATTGTCAGCATTCTGTCCCCCTCCCCTCACGACTCACGAAATTCCATTCATTTCCTAGTAAACATTTATTCCCAAATTCATATTTATCATTCACTGATCAACTATGCCTCTAAAGAAGAAGAACAAGGAGGGCCCTGTGAATCCATTAGTCCCTCCATCTATAGACTTAGACCATATTCCATTAGCTAATAGGGATTACAAGATCAGTGAGACATAGTGCGATTGTGAATTGTTGGAAATTTATTACTGGATTGAGGATAAACACGTTGATAAAATAGATGAAATTGAACTTTAGGAATCCCATCTTCCTCCTATATTTTCCCTCTAACCTTCTATGCCCTTGAATTCACCACGAAATGCCAAGATTGCTATGTTCCCTGCCAAAGAGCCATTATAACCCCATCTGATGAAATCCTTTTTTCAATCACTGCCCAATCTATAAACCAGATGATGCTAGCTCCCCCTGTGGAAAAAAATACACCATTTTCCCTTGGAGCCCTCACAAAACTCTATCAAAATCTTGATTTTTCCATAATAGCCAAGATTTTTTATATCTTCTTACCAAAAAATGCCCAATTGCCAAAGAAAAATCCTCCCCACCCTTCCTCAATCTTCCCTAATCAAGCTAAATAGATCATAACCATAATTTCATACATTCTGGGGTATTATTATGATCAATGGGTAGATGAACCCATTCTAGGCTTCCTTCCATCTTTTCCACAGGTAGAAAATCATCTATTTTGTTTAATTTCAGCCAATTCCTAGTTGATAACATCCATTAGCAATTTCTTAATTTTCCAATAGAATAAATGTTTAAGTACACTTCAATTTTGGTTTATATGTTTCTGTATTATGAAGCAGACAGGGTCATCTTTGCCATGCAGAAGCTAGATGAAGAGGGAAACCAACAGCCTATAATATTCTGTACATATTTAGTGATGAAACATAAGCAAGAATTCTCCTATAATCAATTCGTTGAAGAGTTATTTCACCTAGCTATGAGTATCCTAAACAACTCAGTAGAACCCAGAATTAGTGAAGACATCAAGAGGATTCTAATTTTGCCAGATCAGGCCAAGATTGGAGACCAATATTTATACCAAAATTAAATGAAACTAGAGTTTATGGATGTGAGTTAGCACCATACAAGCTCCCGAAATACCTCCCAATGAGGATTTTTTCCCTTGAATATATCATACAAATGCTAAATTCAGATTATATTCACTTTGTGGTGGCAAAGAAGAAGTCCCAGTTTTGGGTAAAAACATAGGTGAGCCCTTTCATATGCAACACCAGTTCAGCAAGAGAAGAGGTAGATAAAATCCTTAAGGAGATGAGATTCACCCTAACTTTCACATGGTCTTATGACCTTTGCATGTCATTTATAAGCTGAGAGTAGGAAAAAAAATACTCCATACATCCATACCCCAAGGCCTGAGATAGAGAAATACATGAACTAGTCAGTATGGGTAGAGCATGCATTACAGGAAGTTGAAGAGAAATTGGTTTCTACCTCAAATTTATTTTTGGAAATAATATTGAGAGGGGTGGGTGAATTAGTATTAGCAAATCAAACGCTTTTTCATTTTCATGCTTAGAATAATATACGCTATTTTAGTTAAGGATATCCGCGTATATATATAACTGTGTTAAATGCAACTAGCGTACATCCAGTAAACATATGATTCAGTTAGTTGATCTTCAATGAGTGCATTAGAACATTATTAACCATATGAATAGTAAACAGGTGCAATAAAACAAAACAGATCATCACACATAAGGAGCACACATGAACACCATGATATAAGGTGGAAACCCAATGTGGGTGAAAACCACCTGCTATAATTCGTCTCTATCTTCCTTTAATAAGAAACTTCTTTTCACAATATTTATGTACTAGATCAGTCTTATACCAGTACGTAGGCTTCTACCTGCAGAAGGCTACAACCTTCTCTCGTTTTCCAGTTTCTACTAGAAGGGAGCTACAACCCCCTTAGATCTTGTACTAGCCGATCCATTTACTAGTACGTAGGCGCCAGCCTACAGAAGGCTCCAACCTTCACTCATTTTCCAGCTGCTACTGGAAGGGAGCTCCAACCCCCTGGCTCTTGTACTGACCGATATGTTCCAGTACGTAGGTGCCGGCCTACTAAAGGCTACGATCTTCTTTCTTCCTCCAGGGACCACGTTTCATAAATTTTCACACTGGATACTCCTAAAGCTCAACACCATAATCTGAAGGCCACATTTCATCCAATTTTCATACTGGACCCATGAACAATATTGGAGCACAAAATTAATCATCACTATAATAGGCCCATCAACTACACCCGCATCATCAATCCCTAAATCACTCAATACTAAAACACTGAAACCTGTCAACAACATAGTCACCAGAACACAGAACAGACAACAGCACTCTGCAACAATAGCCAGATCCAACTGCAACTTCAAATATCATATCTCATAATGTATACACTACTATGATGAACCAAACCGGTGTACATACGTGGTTTTACCAAATCCAACCCGCGTACAGATCTACAAATATTTACTCATAACTTTGACAATTGTTCCAGAAATCAGTCATACTTAGATCATAACATTCATACAATAATTAAGATCTAGTCTATCAGATAATGATAATACATTCCAATCCTTATGATCCCGATCCATCATCCATCATCAACTGCATAGGTGCATCCTTGATTCAAATCAAACTAAGCATCAAAAACCCACAACCAGCATACTAGATCTCACAGTTCATCAAATATTCAATCCTTGCACTCTTTCCCCTTCCTTGGCCTAATGGTCTTCTCCTTATATACGTTTAGGCCTTTCTCAATACCATGGTCCAAAACCATGTAGAACCAATACCTTGGACCCAATACCTGGGGTCAATACCATGGACCAATACCAAAATACCATGGACCAAATACCACGGAACAAAACTTATTTTTTCAACATGTATGCGCCTTTCCTTCTGTGAACTTACGTGTGTACGTATATGCGCCTTTTGTTCTGCTCATTCACGTGTATACACACTTTCATCAAGGTTAACCTACATATACCTCTCTCTTGACCTGTTGTATTATGATCTGTCATCTGATTGAGTTGCCACCACCTGTATCATACCTCTGAGTGAGTTGCCATCAAGGATGACACCTGTATCATAATGCTAACAATCTCCCCCTTGGACTTGATGGCAACCACCACACCAAGTCACTCTCCCCCTTTGAAATCAAGGGAAACGGGTGGACCAAGGTATTCTCTTCTTTGATATACATTCTGTTGTCCATGCTCCCCCTGAGTACATGCTGAAGTTTTTGATTGAGCTCCCCCTTTGTACATGCCAAGATGTATCAATCCGTCCATGCTCCCCCTGAGCACATGCAAGGTCTACAAAAGCATAACATGACTCTATACATACATTGCCAATGACCTCCCTAAAGACTCATACATACATCAATCTCCCAACCAAGTGGGGATACACTATTTTTGACTCATCCACCCAACCAAGTGGGGATATATCAAATGTTTATACATGACTCAAAAATAAGAAAGATTACAACATCCATCCCATGCATAGTGGGGTTACAAATCAAAGACCAACAATCTAATCAAGACCATGATAGTCATCACCATATATGATCTACACCATAAGCAGCAACATGCAGTCCTGTAACCTGCAATACATTCTCTTGGTCAATCAACAATCAGTAGTAAGAGATGTCAATAAGAATCATCACCAAGGACTTCTAACCATAATGCCAACAATGCATTATTTGAAGTATATGCTCCCCCTGAACCTGTTCCATGACATCATCAAACAGTGACTGAACCATATCAGACTTTCGTCCTACTTCTTTTCTTTAGAACATCATATACACGACTTGTCTTCATGAAACATGCGTATGAGATTTAGAACACTGATGTTCCACACTTTCAGCTTCCTCTGAGTCTGTCATGTCTGTGTACTCTGCTATGCCACATCTTTCTGGCTGTACTTCCTTTTTCTTCCATATCTTCAACTGTGATGATGTTTTCTCCTCTTGGAATGGTGTCCAAAATCTTCTCCTGTATTCCTTTGCTATATGTTCAAGATTTTTACATGCATAACATCTTACATGTTTCATATTCCTCCTAAAACAATCAATGGCTTTGTGACCAAACATATTGCAAGCAAAACAATATCCCTTAAAGTACCTCGAACATGATGATATTTCTGTGTGACGGTCTTGAACCATTCTACTTCTATGTCTGGCTACAACATGTCCAAGATTATGACATACATAACATTCAACATTATTCATTGGAAGAAATAATCGTCTATCACTTCCACAGTTAGGAGCAAAAGATATTCTTCGAGGAATTTATTTCCTTGGCTATTGATGGGATTGTCTTCTCATCTCCTTGTTGAGCAATTCAGATTTCTCATTAGAGTTCCTTGCCTCACCTTGTGATCTAGATTCACCTTCAGCAAATTCATAAAAACCAAGACCAGTTTTGATAGCAGGCAACCTTTGACTACTAAGAATATTATCCAAAATCTTAGTAATGTCTTGAAATCGTAATATTTTATCCTTTTCTTTTAATTTACCTTCAAGATATTTACCTCAACCTGATGTTGTTCTTCCTTTTCCAGACATTGCTTCTTCAAAATTTCCTTAGAATTTCTTCCTTCTTCCTTTTCTTGCCTTAGTTTGAGAATCTCCTTTTCTTGTTCTTCATTCATCTCCTGTAGCATTTGATGAACTCTGAAGGCACATTCTAGTTGAGCTTTTAAGTTGATAATTTATTCTTTAAGGGCACTCTCCCTTTTGCTAGGTAGATTTTGTTGATCTATGATTTTATCTGATGCTTCATTTGCTTGTCCATCTTCAATCTGAGGTGATTTAGGATCTGAATACTTGATTCCACTCAACATCATGCTGTCATTGTTCCTTTGAGATATCTTCTTCTTTTGACATGCTTTCTTTCCCATTGTTCTACGGATCTCCTTCAAGCGATCAAGCTTCTACCAAAGGACCTACTCTGATACCAATTGTTGGAAATAATACTGAGAGGGGGGGTGAATCAGTATTAGCAAATCAAACACTTTTGCATTTTCATGCTCAAAATAATATATGCTACTTCAGTTAAGGATACCTGTGTATATAAGCAACTGTGTTAAATGCAACTGGCGTACATCCAATAAACTTATGATTCAGTTAGTTGATATTCAATGAGTGCATCAGAACATTATTAACCATATGAACAGTAAACAGGTGCAATAAAACAAAATAGATCATCCAACATAAGGAGCACACATGAACACCATAATATAAGGTGGAAACCCAATGTGGGTGAAAACCACCTACTGCAATTCGTCTCTATCTTCCTTTAATAAGAAACTTCTTTTTACAATATTTCTGTACTGGAGCAGCGTTATACCAGTATGCAGGCTTCTACTTGTAGAAGGCTACAACCTTCTCTCGTTTTCCAGTTTCTACTAGAAGGGAGCTACAACCTCCTTAGCTCTTGTACTAACCGATCCATTTACTAGTACCTAGGCGCCAACCTACTAAAGGCTCCAACCTTCATTTGTTTTCCAGCTACTACTGGAAGGGAGCTCCAACCCCCTGGCTCTTGTACTGGCCGATATGTTTACCAGTAAGTAGGCACCGGCCTACTGAAGGCTATGATCTTCTTTCTTCCTCCAGGGACCAAGTTTCATAAATTTTCAGACTGGATACTCCTGAAGCTCAACACCATAATCAGAAGGCCACATTTAATCCAATTTTCATACTGGACCCATCAACAACATTGAAGCACAAAATTAATCATCACTATAATAGACACATCAACTACACCTACATCATCAATCTCTAAATCACCCAATACTAAAACATTGAATCCCTGTCAACAACACAGTCACCAGAACACAGAACAGACAACAGAACTCTGCAACAATAACCAGCTCCAACTGCAACTTCAAATATCATATCTCATAATGTATATGTTACTATGATGAACTAAACCGCCGTATATACAGGCTTTTACCAAAGCCAACTCCCGTATAGATCTACAAATATTTACTCATAGCTTTGCAACTGTTCCAGACATTAGTCATGCTCAAACATTCATACGATAAAACATGCATCAATAATTCAGATCTAGTCTATCACATAATGATAATACATTCCAAGCCTTATGATCCCGATCCATCATGCATCATCAACTGCATAGGTGCATCCTTGATTCAGATCAAACTAAGCATCACAAACCCACAACCAGCATACTAGATCTCACACTTCATCAGATATTCAATCCTTGCACCCTTTCCCCTTCCTTGGCCTAATGATCTTCTCCTTTTATAGGTTTAGGCCTTTCTCAATACCATGGTCCAAAACCATGTAGAACCAATACCTTGGACCCAATACCTGGGGTCAATACCATGGAACAATACCAAAATACCATGGACCATATACCACGGACCAAAACTTAGTTTTCCAACATGTGCACGCCTTTCCTTCTGTGAACCTGCGTGTGTATGTATACATACCTTTCGTTTTGCTCATCCATGTGTATACGCACTTTCATCAAGGTTAACCTACATATACCTCTCCCTTGACCTGCTATACTATGATCTGTCATCTGATTGAGTTGCCACCACCTATATCATACCTCTGAGCGAGTTGCCATCAAGGACAACACTTGTATCATAATGCCAACATTGACATGCTCCCACTCCTCAATAGAAAATGAGTAAAAGGCAAAGAGAGGAGAGATCATCATCAACAACCGGTAGTGAGGCCAAGGAGTTCAGAATTATTTACAGGAAAAGAACTAAGATGACTCCTAGGATAGATGCAGAAAAGAAGGCAGAAGATTGAGTTGCCATCATAATTAAGGAGACACCATCTACAACAAGCAATTTTGTTACATCTCCTACTGGACCTTCACTATCACAAGGTCAAAATATGCAGAGCAAACTTCTTAGAATGTCCAAGGAGAAAAGGGGAAATTTTTTTTTGACAAGTACCAGGAGATCAAACTTAAGAATGAAATTCTTAAGAACAACACCTACACTCAGTTTTGGAAGCAGACTTCTAGTTTACAGAGAAGACTATTGTCAATTTATGATACAAAACAAGGAAGGATGTAGATGGCCTTCCTTGAGGCCCAAATCCCACATCCTAAGATTCCAGTAGATTACAAGAGCACAATGTTTGAATTTGGGACCCAAGAAATCCATCCCCTTGATCAAATGGAGATGCATAAACAGACTGGTGAGATGATTTTCTCTACCTTAACTAATACTGCTATGTCATTATCAAAGTTGTAGGTTTTACATGAAAACATTCAATCCCAGTTAAAAATGGAGAAGATATCTTATTTGGAAAAGGACAATAGAATCAAAACTTTGGAATATTTGGTAGTGAAATTAGGATATGATCCTAACGATATAAATTCCGCAGAGGAGATCATCAAGAAGAAAAATATTGACATTGCAGCATTGAGAAAGGAACTGAAACTTTCAGCCATAGAGGATTCCTTGACTAAAGATATTGAAGAAAATTATACACAAAAGGGTGACATGATGAAGTTAATAATGGAGTAGAATGTTCAAATCAGACAGATGTAAGTATAAATGGATATAATGATAAAAGAGAAAGAACATAGTCAAAGGGTAGCCATAGTACTCCTAGATGTTATACCCATCACAAAAATCTTAGTTGCAAGAATTGTGACTACAACAACCTCTTCAACTCAAGCTAAAAGTGATTTGCAAGTGAGAAAGACACTAGAAAGTATGTCAATCAAGTTATAAGAAATTAAGAATTTGCATGGGCATCTCAAATCTCTGCAAGAACATAAATCCAGAACTAAAGATTCTCATTTAGCTTAAGTACAGAAGTCACAAAGGCTGCTAGAGAGGATACAGAGGACAGATAAGGATACAACAATTAGTAAAACCTTGGCCTAAGAAAAGGAAATCGTTTGGATGGATATTTTAGACTCCATGAATGAGATTTGGCCATGCATCCAAATCATTTTTAAACAGAATGAACTAATACAAAATTCCACTGAAGCCATTATTGAAGTAAGGGAGAAGCTGAGAGACATGCTTATAGAAGCTTCCAACATCATTAAATTCCTGAATTCAAAGAATAAGTATGAACTTGAAGGGTTAGGAATTGATGGCAAGACTGCCACGATCTTGGAAGTCAAGAAGTTTTTAACTAAAAGATATCTCATTACTAAATTGGAGGAGAAATGTGAAACATTGGAGTTCAGAGTGAACATATTATTCAATACGATTTAAGCATTAAATGAGAAAAGATTTCCCAACATATATATGATTAATTAAAAAATGATTACTGAAGAATATTATGTTATAAAGATGAAGGTAGTGGCCAGAGACAATACTAAATTCATTGGTATAAAAGACAGCCTGACAGGTAGAGAATTCTTAGAGGAAATGGGAAATTACTTCTTTATCTAGCATGAGGTGAAACATATCTTCAGAGTAAAGCCAACATTTGCAAGGTATACTATGGTTGACGAGATTTACCGAAGGGTAATCAAGTTAACCATTCAATATGAATAAAGGTGGGACCAATTATGTGATTTATTGGAGTAAAAAGAAGCTTGAATGCAGTAAGAACATCAGTCAGAACATTAACTAGCTCAACACAGTTATAGGATGATTCAAAAACTGAACACTCCAAAACATAACCACCTATTCATGGAGTTTTCCACCTTGCCTATGATTCTAACATGTACCGGGAGATCAAACTTAAGAATGAAATTCTTAAGAACAACACCTACACTCAGTTTTAGACGCATAATTCCAGTTCATAGAGAAGACTATTGTTAGTTTTTTATACAAAACAAGCAAGGACACAGATGGCCTTCCTTGAGGTGCAAATCCCACATCATAAGACAACAACATATTACAAGAGCACAATGTTTGAGTTTGGGACCAAAGATATCCATCCCATTGATCAATGGAGATGCATAAACAAACTGGTAAGATGATTTCCTCTACCTTAACTAATACTGCTATGGCATTATCAAAGATGTGGGTTTTATATGCAAACATCGAATCCCAGTTAAAAATGAAGAAGATATATTCTTTGGAAAAGGATAATAGAATCAAAACTTTGGAATATTTGGTAGTCAAAATAGGATATGATCCTAAAGATATAAATGCCACAAAGGAGATCATCAAGAAGAAAAATATTGACATTTCAGCATTGAGAAAGAAACTGAAACTGCCAGCCATAGAGGATCCCTTGACTAAAGATATTGAAGAAATTTATACACAGAAGGGTGACATGATGAAGTTAATCATGGAGAAGAATGTTTAGATCAAACAGATGGAGGTAATGGCTAGAGACAATACTAAATTCAGTGGTATAAAATGCAACTTGATAGGTAGAGAATTCTTAGAGGAAATGGGAAATGACTTCTTTATCCAGCATGAGGTGAAACATATCTTCACGGTAAAGCCAACGTTTGCAAAGTGTACTATGGTTGACGAGACTTACCAAAGGGTGATCAAGTTAACCATTCCAGATGAAGAAAGGTGGGACCAATTATGTGATTTATTGGAGTAAAGAGAAGCTCGAATGTAGTAAGAACATCAATGAAAACATCAGCTAGCGCAACACAGTTATAGGATGATTCAACAACTAAATCCTCCAAAACATAACCACCTCTTCACGGAGTTTTCCACCTTTCCTATGATTTTTTAGAAGATCGATTTTATTATTTAGATAATGCTAATAATACACTTCCAGTTGAGACAATGATTTTTTTAATCATTTTGTAATTATTCTATAAATACTTCATCGTTTGAAGTATTACAAGTTGATTGTTGAGTATAATTTCCTCTGTGAATTGTAATTTTCTAGTTTCTGGAAGCATCAATAATACAAGGACATTCTTCATAGGATTCATGTGGTGTAAGAATTGATGATGTTTTTTTTATGTCCATGTGTTCAATCATTTTCTCCTTTCTCTATCATTTCTAAAAAGCTTAATTACATAATAGAAATTGTGATGAATAGGATATGTTATATAGAAAAGCTTATTTTGGTTGTTAGTGATTTATATGTTTTCTTCTGAAGTCAAATTAAGGAATCCTTCATTCCTCAGTTTCTATAGAATCATACATTTCTTATGTTTCATAATCCATTTAAAATTGAAAGATCCAACTAGTGCAACCTAGCTTGCCTTGTGAAACTCCTTCAAAGTTTGATTTCGATCCATTTAATATTTAGATTCCATAGCCGAATGGAAATATAACTGTTAGCCTTATCGGTATGTGGCCCAAAATGCATCCAAAGCACTCCATGAAGTCTTAAAAATTGCTTAAGGATCATTCAAAGAGAAAAGTATTCGCATGCCAAGAGCCCTTGGAAGAGCAAAAAAACACTATCGGGAGGCTAAAACACAGAAAAGACAATGAAAAACCATGAATCACAGGCTTAGACAGTGCAATGCACTGCAGCCATTAGATCCGGCCGATCAACGACCCAGATCTAAGCAGAAAATCACAATCGGCACTACACAGAGGAGGACTTAAGACTGGGTGCAAGACACCCCTGATCAGCAATCTTCGATGATCAGATCGACAGATCGCAATCACCGGGGATATACACCGTGTTATATAAATACATTTGCCTTGGGAAATATGCAATTGCAACAAGCTGCAACGCTATATTGCGTTCGAACATTGCGAAGGAGTGGGGCCTTTATATAGGAATATACGCGATGTGATGATGCAGACCCAACGATATTTTAAATATTATTTGATAATATTTGAGGTCTGTGATGAGCCTCAGAAATGGGTAATTATATGGGCTCATTCTACCTATTATTTCAATTTAATCCACCATTCTCGATATTTTTGTGCATGTTTTTGAATATATTTATGTCAAGAGAGTGAATGGGGATAGTCACTTTTCCATGTAGTTTAATGAATGTTTATTGCATATTTTTTAGACAGTTTTGGACAAAGACAAGGAAAGTATGAGCAAATGGCAGTCAAACTCGAGGGAAATAAGGAAGAAGACTTGTAGAAGGGGTGTCTCCTTCATTAATGACCCCTTCTTCTAATTCTCCATCAACATCTTGGAGTACAAAGGCCCACATTGATGATTCTAAGGGGCAACAGAGCAAGTCAAATATGGTTGTTGTTATCTTTAGTTCTAGGAAGCCGAGTTCCTTAATTTTAGGAGGACTGTTGGGAGTTCCCACTTGTATAAATAAGAAGGCTTTGAACCTCAGTAGGTTAGCTAGTTTTTAGTATATTTTCACACTTTTGTGCAGCATTGTACTCACCTCATTTTCAAGCTCTTTTTGAGACAATTTTTACGTGATGTAACTGCTACTTTTGATAATGAAGATGAATGAAGTTTTTAGCCAGCACTGATTTTTTTCCAGAGGGCTAAATCTCTTGATCTAGGGACCAAACCAAACTTCCCAGTACCTCCTTTGCGTACTTATATGTTTTTGTTTCCATTCATGAGTTAATTTCTACTGCATATACTCATTTCACTTCATTAGATTATGTTGCTTTTAATGATTAGAATAGTTGTTTTTGTTTCAAGTTGCTTAAGTAAGTTGATGCAGTGACATAAAAAGATTAAAAAAGGCTAACAGTAAGTCTTGATATCCTTTCTCCCTCCTTGGGACTATGATTTGAGGTCAAGGCACTACTGATGCGACCAAAAACACTGGTTTTGCTCCTTCATGCAACTGCTAGTGTGATACTTTGATTTGGAAAAGTTGATATTGGTTCATATTTAATTGATTAGATCATTTTATGCCCTTTTACCATAGTTATCTCGCATGATTTTCTGTTCATAAGGTATTGTTCAACATTTTTCTAATTTTAGGTCAGAAATTAGGTTAAGATAGACAAAACTCTATTTTCGATTCTTGCTTTGGTCAGTTTTGAGAAGTAAGTGTGCAGATCTCTTGTAGGACATTCCAGCTCATCATTCCTCCATAAAATAGCTAGAACCAACTCACCTATCATAGATCACCCAGCTCATTTTCCACATTTCACCAATCTGCCCTAATTTCTGCATTGTTTTTCCATAAAGCTGTTTTCTTACCATTTGAACATATCCAACCATCTCCTTCACCCCTAATCTTCCTTGACAAGTTATAGGCCCCTCAACATCTTCATCCAACCTTAATTTCTCCTTTCCCATCATTTTTCCACCTTCAAACCTCCAAAAACCACTTTTGGTCTCCTCTTGTAGATCCTCTTGTAGAACCCCATGTAGATCCCCTGCAACCTCCTGTAGAACATCCCGTGAGTGATTTTTTGAAGTCTGATCACAACGGAAGTCTTCAAAAGGGTACTAGGGGATTCTTAGGACCTCTCCACACCTTCCTCACCATCTGCAAAAGCCAACTCCATCTTTCTTTGCCACCAAACCTCTGCATAGTCACAACCAGTCAAATCATAAGCATAATAATTCCACATAAAAATACTCAAAACTACAAAAATATGATTTCTTCTCATTTATCTTTAGAAGTAGCTTGAATAAATGTAATTTACCTTTTCTGTAGCCAATGACACCCATTTAGTAGCTTCCATCTCTTTCCTTATACAAGTAGGGTTAATGGGTAAACTAGGGTTTGCTAAGGTTTGCTAGGGTTTGCGTTTCATTCTAGTTTTCCTTCTCTTTCTATAGTAGGATAGGCCTTGTAGAGGTAGCTTCCTTTCATCATAGTTAAAGCTTCTTCTGAGAACTCATGGAAGTTAACTTAATCTCCTAGTGAACTTGCACTAGCTGATCAGTAAGAGCTAATACTTGTGCATACAACACCATTGCTTCCAAGTTTGTTACGAACTACTAAGTTGATAAAAGTAAAGAAGGAAGCCCTAGGAGTTGTAGCATTATTGATGCAATATTGGAGCTCACCACTCTTTTTGGCGTCATTGCTGGGGAAGCGTCAAAGTATTTTGTGATTACTTCTTTTCTTCTATTTTCTACTGCAACATTTTGCTAAGTATTTTATTTAAGTGAAAGTAGAGTAGTTGTTTCATTTCAATTCTACAAAAGTAGATTAGACATTTCTTTCTTTCATTTAAATTTTGCAATTTCATTTCTGCAAGCGTAGAATAGACATTTCCTGCTTTCATTTCAATTCTACAATTTCATTTCAGCAAGTGTAGATTAGACATTCCCTGCTTTCATTTCAATTCTGCAGTTTCCATTCTAGCAAAGTAGATTAGTCGTCTCCTGCTTTCATTTCAGTTTTGCAATTTTCATTTTAGCAAGATTCATTTTAGTCAGTCACCAGTTGTTGATCAATCCATTTCAGTTTTGTAGGTACAAGCAAAAAAAAACACAATTCCAAAAAAAAAATATTTCCTTTCATGCCTCATAGGAATAGAGACAATTTAGGAAAATTCCTACCCAACACCCCTACCACATCACTAAGTCACCCTTCTCTCTTCTTTGGTGGTAGTGATCCAAAAGAAACTATAGGTGAACCTCTATAGATATACGAAGATCATATAACAGAAGAAGAGCAAGAAACCATTCCTCCTGAGACCATGGCTGAAAACATAAATATTAGAGGAAAAGGGGAAAGAATAGAAGGTTCCTTTCCTATCTGAGAGACCAATGGGGACACAAAAATGAAAAACATAAGTCCTTTAGCCTTACCTCACTTCCATAGAATGACTACCGAAGATCCTAATACCTTCTGGTTTGAATTTGTATTTCTCTGTCGAACCTATGACTATGCAGAGGATGAGCAGAAGTTGAAATTGTTTCCTTCTACCTCAAGGATGCAGAGTTTCGATGGTTCATGGGGTTACCTGGAAACAGTATCACAACTTGGGCTAAGATGCAGTAAGATTTTAACAAAAATACAGGGTCTACTATAGGTCAAAGGATACCAAGAAAGAAATCTTCTGAAGGACCATGGGAAGTAATGAATCTTTGTAAGACTATGAAAAAAGGTTTCAACTCAGTTATAAAATGGTCAGGTGTACACTTGACCTCGAACCTCTAAAGTTTGTTTTGCTCAGAGGAGTCTCTGAAGACCTTCTAGATACCCTCCATTTGCTGGTTAGGAAAGATATCTACCAATTGCCTTATGATGACATAAAGACTATGTTTAGAAACCATTCTAGGTCAACTAAAAAGAGAGGTAATGGAAGTCAACCTTTAGCTAGTACATCCTTATCTAGTTCATCCCTTAGAAACGAACTTGAGAATCGGCTGCAATATTTCAAGAGCGAGATGAGGCAGACTCTTGCCATGCAAAAGGATACCTTACATATCAAAAGGAAGCAAGAGGAAGCCAAGAGAGCTTTGGCCATCTTTTGTCCCAGGTGCACTAGAAAGCATCCTAGGAACGAATGTCCATTGCACTCTATAGAAGTGTGTTTAGTTTGTGAAGAAGACCATCCTACGAATCAGTGCTCTTCCTTGCCCAGAATTAAGTTGCATATCAATGGGCTGAAGGAGCCACTGAACCACTCTATTTCATGAACCAAAGGAGGCCACATGGACCAAGACCTTACCATTAGGGAATGCAAGGGACATCCTAGACTTATTACAACCCCAATCAAGCCACTTCCATGCCTTCTTAGGATCCCCCTGCGCATCCTTCATTGTCCACACCCACTCCTTGGTCATATCCTCCTCAATACCAGGCTCCGCTAGTCGCTCATTTGTTTCACTCTTATGCTCAGCCACAAGCTCAGTGGAATGCACCTCATCAGGGGTGGAGGCCCCAATAAAACTCTCATCCCACTCTTTTTCCTCCACCACCTGTTCAACCATAACCATTACCTCCTGCTCAACCAAGACAACCCAAAATACCTGCTCAACCGAGTCCGAACCCCAACAACAGACAGGCCCAGTAGGTATATAGTGGAGAAACATCATGTCCAACCTATGCTGTGGAGATTCAAGAGATTAACCTACGATCTGAGAAGGTTCTCCCAGATAGCCAACCTCCTCCTAAGGAGGATGACGAAAAAAAACAGGAAAGTTAACCAAAAGTCATTCCATCCTTTCCTGAGAGACTAACTAGAACCAGATAACTGACCACAGAAGAAACAAAACTTCTAGGAGAATTAAAATATTTATTTGTAACGATACCACTTCTCCAAGCCATAAAGGATGTGCCCATATACAACAAGATGATCAAGAAGAAGTGCTTCGGGCACCCAGGCAGGCGCAAGAGATATGCTCCAACTATCAATGCCATAGGACAACTGTCCAACCTAATGTTGGGGTAGGTAATCTATCTGAAATATCTAGACCCTGGGAGTCTTGTAGTCGATGTCCACATCAATGGCACCGTAATCCCCCATACCTTGATTGGTCTAGGAGCTGCCATTAATGTGATGACCAGGGACACTATGCTCAAACTCAACTTTTAGGGTTCCCTGAGAAAGACCACAAAAATCCTGCAGTTAGCAGACCGCTCCACCGTGACCCCTAAGGGGATTGTGGAAGACGTAATGGTCTCTATTGATTCCTGGGATTACCTTGTTGATTTATTGGTTCCCCTGCCAAAGGCAAAGCTCACTGGGTATCCTCTCATTTTGGGAAGACCTTGGTTGGCTACTACAGATGCCTACATTAGTTGTCAATCTGAGAACATGAAAATAAAGAATGGGCATATGTCCAAATAGCTGGTCATATATCCTCCTACCCAATCTCTGTTAGAATATGATTTACCTCTCTAGTTGGAGGAAGATGAGGATAAAGTCTATTTCGCACCATTGAGTACAATAGAGGCTACCATGGGGGCCCACAAACTGAGGATGACCTTATTGAAATCTTGATTTAGAATCCACCCCCGAGTGTGTTTCCATTAGAAGAGTTGGTGGAAGTAACCCAGGCCAATCCTGTAGTTGATATTTGTGTGGCTGATCCAACCTCTCTCCGAGTGAAGAATGTGGAATTCAGCCCAAAAAGAACCTTGAGGATCAACTCATCCCTATCCACCTCTTAGGAGAAGAACTATGTAACTTATTAGAAAACCACTTAGATGCTTTTGCTTGGAGCTATAAGGAGATGAAGTGAGTCCACCCTTTAGTCTGTACTCATTACATTTACATTAAAGAAGATTGTAAACCAGTCAGGCAGCCTTAAAGGAGGATGAATCCATCTCTTAAGGACATTGTCAAAGAAGAACTGCAAAAGTTGCTAGATGCAGGATTCATCTACCCCATCTTTGACAGCGAATGGGTCTCTCCTTTGGTTCTAGTGATAAAGAAAAACGGGAAGTGGAGAATTTGTGTAGACTATTTGGAACTGAACAAGGCCACTAAGAAGGACCATTTCCCTTTGCCTTTCATAGATCAAGTGTTAGATGTTCTGGCAGGGAAGAAGTTCTTCTCCTTCCTAGATGGGTTTAGCAGGTACAACCAGATCCAAATTTGCCCGAAAGACCAAGATAAGACCACTTTCACTTGTCCTTAGAGTAATTTTGCATACTAGGTCCTTCTTTTTGGGTTGTGCAATGCCCCTGCCACTTTCCAGAGAGTAGTACTGAGCATATTTTCTGAACTGGTTCATGATTTAGTGGAAATCTATATGGATGACTTTACCCCTTATTGTTCCAACTTCCAGGAAGCTCTGACTAACCTGGGAAAAGTTTTAGCCAAATGCATCGAAATGAACCTATCCCTCAGTCCTGAAAAACGTGAATTTTGGATACTAAAGGGACCATGCTAGGCCATACAATTTCTCAGCAAGCACTACAGGTGGATCCCAACAAGATTGCTATCATCCAAAGGGTCCCACCTCCTCAAAATGTAAGAGATGTTTGGAGTTTCCTAGGCTTATCAGGGTATTATAAGAGATTCATTAAGGATTTTAGTAAGCTAGCCTCTCCATTGTTTGGTCTTTTGGGAAAAGATGTTGAGTTCATATGTACTGACAACTGTCAAGAGGCTCTAGATACCTTGAAAGGTAAACTGGTAACTTCCCAATTTTGAGAGGTCCAAACTGGGCCCTACCTTTCCATATTCACATAGATGCCTCAAACAAAGCAATAGGAGCAGCCTTAGGGAAAGTTGATGAGAAGCTACCTTATGCCATATATTTTGTCAGTAAGAACCTGTCCAAGGTAGAATTAAACTACATTGTAACCGAAAAGGAGCTCCAGTTGTAGTCCATTTCCTAAATAAGTTCAGAAACTACATCACCAGCTGTCAAACATTTGTACACACCGATCATGCTACAATTAGGTATTTGATGAAGAAACCAAATTTAAATGCTTGTATTATTAGATGGTTACTTTTATTGCAGCAATTTGATTTGACCATTGTTGATAAGCTGGGTAAGGAAAATGTTGTTGCTGATTTTCTCTCTAGATTAGATCTACCTGTAGGTGAAGAAGGAATGGTGGATGATCAAATGCTTGATGAACACCTATTTGTTGTTTCAGTAGTTTCTTCATGGTTCGTTGATATAACAAATTACTTGGTTTCATCATAGTTTCCACCACACCTATCCTCAAAAGTGAAGAGCAAGATCATGAGGAAAAGTGCCCCATTCACCTGGATTGGGGGCAATCTTTTTAAACTTGGCCCAGATCAGATTTTGAGGTGATGTGTCAGGGAGGAGGAAGTTTTTGAAATTCTCCTAACCTGTCACGATGGGCCCTGTGGGGGCCATTTTGCAGCAAAAAAGACTACCTTCAAAATTCTACAAGCCAGTTACTATTGGCCCACTCTTCATCAAGATGTCAGAAAATATATCAGCCAATGTGACCTATGTCAAAGGATGGGGAAACCTACTCCAAGGGATGAGATGCCTCTGCAACCTCAAGTGACTTTCGAGCCATTTGAGAAGTGGGGCATGGACTTTGTGGGTCCCACCAACCCTCCTTCAAAACAGAAATCTTACATCATTGTATGTACTGATTATCTAACAAAATGAGCAGAAACAAAGGTGATCAAGGTATAAATAGAAGAAAAAGTACTTGAGTTTTTGATGGAAAATATATTTTACAAGTTTGGCTTTCCAAGAGAATTAGTTACAAATCAAGGGAGTCAGTTTACCTCCATTCTTATTGAAGACCTGCTCACACATCAAGGATTAAGCACAAAACTTCCACCCCTTATCATCCACAAGCAAATTGCCAGGTGGAAGTCACTAACAGAGCTTTGGAAGGGATTTTGACTAAGGCAGTGAGCAGCAACAGAAAATATTGGGCAGATCAATTGGTT
>APFE030498339.1:90788-142169 GCA_000404065.3 Pinus taeda | reverse complement strand
TCTTGGAGGTGCCCAGGGCAGGAAGTGAGGGTGAAAACCTCCTGAAGGTGCCCCAGCTATCTCATAAAAAAAAAAAAAGAGAGAGAAAACAAAAGGATGGAAAAAAAAAAAGAGAGAAAACAAAAGGATGAAAAAAAAAAAAAACCTAACTTCTGTTGAATGCATTGCAGATTGTAGGAGGGTCACACAAGAGAAAAAAGACATGGCTAGGCTGCATACACCCTTGATAGCTCATTCCTCCATTTTTCTTTTCCCAGGCCTTGGTCTCGCTTGTTCTGGAAATTTTGCATCCTAAAAGAAACTCTGTGCATTCTAGAGGAGGCTCCTGTAGAAACTACAGAGAGCCCAAAATCAAGTTTAGAGAAGAATCTGAGGGCTAGAAATTTGTCTAGAGGACCTGTGGACCTCCCTGCCACCATTCATCCTCCTAATTTTCCATTCCATCCTCGCACACCCACATTTCCACATGCTTTTCCTTCCTTGCACAGAAAACAAAGAAATTTTGTTTCTTTCATTTTTAAGCAAAAAAATAATGATGAATAAAACAACAACATTCTTCACTTGTTTCTTACCTGATGTATTCTAGCTATTACTACTTTCCTTCAAAACCTTTTTTAGCTATTTCTTTAGTACCTACTCAACCATAATCCAAAAATTTTAGAGGGAGAAGCAGCTACAGGAAATCCTGCAGAATTCCTATAACAGCTGACCCCTTTAAAAAAACAAGCTCTAGACGCAGGGTCAGTGCAACGAAGATGTATACAACATACAAGGAGTGGTGCTTGATTGAAAATCACCAGCAAACGCCACCAATTCAAATTCCACGAGCACCAGCACCAACAGCAATAAAAAACAAGGTGCCAAAATTCGAGTATGCAGAGCATGATAGCGACTAACAGGTAAGTAGCTAGCCTTGTTCCTCTATTGCATGAATATTATTTAGGAACTTCATGAACCATTGAGATGGTCGCGATCAAATGAAATCGGTGGCCAGCTAACTGGCCACCCTCATTCAGTTCAAACCACCCTCGTTCAATTGAAACCATCCTCATTGAGTTCAAGCACGCATCGTCCAATTCAAACAACAGTTCAAAGATGCAGTCAGCATGTGTGGTCCATCAACTCGGGAAGAAAAAATCAGAACTGATTGTGGTGGCAGTGTATAATGGGAATAATGGAAGTGATGGTGGGCAGGTGACATGAAATACCATAATGGCACTGGAGTAGGACCAATGGTCCAGATGGGGATAACGTACCCATCATTCCACCTCAACTCGTCACCGCAGATCACGCCATCTACTTAAGTACAATGTGATCGAAGCCTCCACCACCTTTTGTTTTCATTTGCATCGATGAGTTCTCGACTACAGTAACTCACCTACCACCTTCAAAATAGTGAAGCAGTCGTTCTCTTCCAGTTTTCAAAACCCTCTTGCTTATCGGGCTCTACAAGAGCATTATCACATTCTACAAGAGTAGGAGCACTGTCTACAGGAGGCTTTCTACAGGAAGGCCAGAGAGTAGCTTTCTGGAGGAAAAATTCAAAATTTTTTCCAAATTTGAGCTCAAAGAGAGGTAGGCTCAAAAACCCACTCTGCATGTGATATATCTATACAAGGTGGTGGGATTAGAAGCAAAGTATTGGGGTGAAAAAGGAAAGGAATGTGAGCACAAAACTCTGCTCGTGTTTTTCGAAATTCTATACAGTCTCTCTGTTCTCTTCTCTGCACTAAAATTCTATCTTTTTTTCTTCCCCATATTCTTCTATAAAAAAAGAGAGGTGCAACCATAGAAAATAAAGCCTGTGAAAAAGTGTGAATTTGCATTTGGAAGCTTATTCATTTTGTGAGAAAGAAGAAAATCTTTGTTTCCTATACTCTCTGTTTTGTCAAAATATTGATTTCCTCAAAAAGGAAAAACCTGAGCAGTAAATTCAGGTTGAGAACAGGGTTTGAAGGGAGGAAAAATTTCACATTACTATTGTGAAGGAGAGAAACGTGAATAATTCCCTCTCTGATTCCAGAAAGATAAACCTCAGTTACTCCTTTGTTTTCGGTTTTGAAAGTTGTTTCCTTCTTCCTCACCTGAGTATTTCCAGAAGTCACTAAACACCATGCCATGAGGTTTTATGAGAAAGGAGCCTTTGAACTCCAAAAAATTGCATGAACACCCAGAGGTGGTATCCCTCTTCACCAGGCAAAACTACATGCTTTTCTTTGAAGGAATTCATGGATATGATGACGAGGTGACTGAGGAATTCTTAATGTCCTTAAGACCCCATTCGAAAGCACATGCTACAGTCAATTTCAAGGGTCTTACCATAGAGCTTAGACCAGAATTTATCAGCAGAATAAAAAGTCTTCCACTTGGGCTCCCTTGGAGAAAATAAGCAAAACCACTAAGATAGGTTGCTAAAAGGACATTTTTTCAGCCTGATGAACATCCTGCAGAGGATAAGAATGGGATCAGAAGGACAAGTTTACCTTATCCATGGGGTGAGGTCAACTACCAGATCATGAAATATATCTCTTGTGAAGGAAGATACAGTATAGCATATGGTTATCACTTCAGATTATTGCATGAATTAAGATATGGAATGGACCTACCTGCAACTAGAAAACTCAGTCTGCCATATTTTCTCCTCCAGTCTTTGATAGAGTGTGCCACCAAATTGAATGCAGGGGTCCTAGACAAGGTGGCCCACCATGGGCTCATTAAATTGTTGGTAGAGGATGCCCTCCACACATACACCATCCTTATAGCCTGGGAAATTTTTAAGAATATGACTAGGGAAGATGACATAAAAACTCTCACATATGAACTTAGTCCCTCTGGCACTGAAGAGGAGGAGCAGATAGAGGAACTTGAAAAGGAAATCCATGAGGAAGGACAAAATATTCAAGTAGAATAAGAAAAAGAGGAAAAACAGAGAGAAGAAGATAAAAATGACACAAACATAATTGAACCTAAGGCAGAGAAGGAAACAACATCCAAAGAAGAAAAGAGAAAGAGGACAAAAGTTGGGAAGAAGAAGACCAAGACAAATCAAAAAAAGACTGCCACTGGGAAGGTAGAAACTCAGTAGGAAAAGGAGAAAACACCACCTGAGACAACATAAATTAAAACCAAAACAACCGACACAGGAAAAACTACAGAGGGTGAAGAAGAAAAACAATAGGAAGAAGTATCCCCTGAAACACTGGAAAGGGAAGCAACAGATGTTCTTGCTACATTGAGCACTCTAGCTAAGCAAAAGGGAAAAGGAAAAAGACAGACATCAATGTATTTCAAAGCCTAGATGAGCACCAGAATCAAGGTGGGCAAGCCCCAACCACCATCAAAAGAACCCATTATCATTGAGGATGCACCTACTATGATAAAGGAGGAATCGCCCTCCAAAATCTCTATCACCTACGAGAGAGGGAGTCCTAAGACATCCACCTGGAAGGAAAGGATCAAATTGATGGACTCTAAAGCAGTTCGATAGGAGGCACAAACCTCCCTACTGGAGACACTAGTCAAGCTCAAAGAAACTGAAAAACTGGAAAATAAGGTAGAGAAACATTCCCGAGCGGAAGGTAAGGGAAAAGAAATACCATAACTGATACCTCAACCTAACTTAGGCTCCTATTACAATCTTCTGGAGGGTGGGACGATCATCCCACAAAATTGCATTGTGCCTCTTTTCTTCGAACTAGAAAAGGAAAGAGTCAGGACCCACACCTAGATGTATATTGCTAAATCTAAAGGAGTCAAAGTATATGGCACATGGAAAACAAGTTAAGAGAAATGAGCAGGGAGTTGAGCATGGTAATGCACACAGAGAGCATAAGAAGAGCTCAAATACAGGAAGAAAATGAACTGTTGAAAAAACATTTACAAGAACTGGGACCTCAAGGGGGAAATAAGCTGCCAATCTTGGAAGGATAGCAAGAAGAAGAAGAACCATATAAAGATAGTGAAACACTGATGAAACAACAACAAGAAAGATAATCTAGGGCAGCAATTGAAGTGATGATTTTGAAAAAGTAGCTGCAGGAAAAGGAAGCCCAATTAACCTACATGGCCAGCTGGGCAATGAAGGCATTACAGTGTAGACAGCTAGCTAAATCCTATGCACTGTATCTCAAAGATGAGTGCCTCCAATTCTAGATTAATACATTGGCCCAGAGAGGCACAATCCCATTTCAAGATTACGGTCAGTTTATGTATTTGTGTGATCATAGTTCAACCAAGGATAAAGCAAGGCTAGCATAATTTTACCTACACAACATGGCACTTCCTAACATGAATTTATGGGATCCAAATGCTGCATTGGGAGACTTACAGCTAATGGCTATGGCTTCTTGGATGAGCCATGAGGAAAAGAGAGCAATGGAAATTCAGAAGATAATGGCAAAAGAGCTAAGTGAGCCCCTAATGATAAGGGCAGAACCAGCAGAACCATTGGCTCTCATCTATGCCCACCAACATCTTGCAGCCAATCCTCAAGTTCTCCCTAATTATGCTGACAAGCAAGCACAAGCTATTGCTCATTTTGAAGATATGGAGAGATTGTTTGGAAATGACCTCCTTCATGCCTACATGAGAAGGTGGAATACATTGCCGCATAGCTTAAGGATTAGGGAGTATCAGTCCCAAAACAAAATGAGGGAGGCCATGAGGAGAGTACCCCTATATAAACGCTCAATGCAAAACATGAAAGCCAACTGAATTGATCTTAAGTTCAGTCGTCCACTACTGTTAGAACTGTTGGTAGGAGTTAAGGGGGATGAAGAACATAAACAATGGGAGGAAGTGGACAGGAAGGAAAGTTTCCATGATAAAGAGGAAGACATCGCATCAAAGGCTTGGGATGTTAGGGAATCTGTCAGAGCTATTAAAGATGAAGAGCTAGATTAGTTGCCCAGAGAATGAGCAACCTATTCAGTAGGGGGGTGATGATGAGGCCCAAAAATGGGTAACTATATGGGCTCATTATGCCTATTATTTCAATTTAATCCACCATTCTCAATAGTTTTATGCATTTTTTTGAATATATTTATGTCAATAGAGTGAATGGGGAAAATCACTTTGCCATGTAGTCTAATGAATGTTTATTGTAGATTTCTTGGACAATTTTGGACAAAGACAAGGAAATTATGAGCAAATGGCAACCAAACTTGAGGGAAATAGGGAAGAGGACTTGTAGGAGGGGTGTCTCCTTCAGTAATGACCCCTTCCTCAAATTCTCCATTAGTAGCTCGGAGTACAAAGGTTTACATTGATGATTCCAAGGGGCAGCCAAGCAAGTCAAGTAGGGCTGTTGTTATCTCAGTTATAGGAAGCTGAGTTCCTTAATTTTAGGAGGATTGCTGGGAGTCCCCACTTGTATAAATAAGAAGGCTTCGAGCCTTAGTGGGTTAGCCAGTTTTTAGTATATTTTCGCACTTTTAGGGAGCATTGTACTTAGCTCATTTTCGAGCTCTTTATGAGACAATTTTTATGTGATGTAACTGGTATTTTTTATAATGAAGATGAATGAAGTTTTGAGCCAAGACTAATTTTTTTATAGAGCACTGAAGCTCTTGAGTTAGGGCCCAATACAAGCTACCTAGCACCTCCTTTATGTACTTATATATTTTTGTTTCCATTCATGATTTAATTTTTGCTGCACATTCTCATTTTACTTCATTAGATTAGGTTGCTTTTGGTGGTTAGAATAGTTGTTTTTGCTTCAAGTTGCTTAAGTAAGTTGTTGCAGTGACAGAAAAAGATCCAAAAAGGCTAACAACAGGACTTGATCTCCTTTCTCCCTCCTTGGGACTATGATCTAAGGTCAAGGCACTACTGCTGCCACCAAAAACACAGTTTTTGCTCCTTCATGCAACTGCTAGTGTGATACTTTGATTTGGAAAAGTTGATATTGGTTCATATTTAATTTCTTGATCATTTTATGCCTTTTTAACATAGTTATCTCACATGCTTTTATGTTCATAAGGTATTGTTCAAAATTTTTCTGGTTTTAGGTCAAAAATTAGGTTAAGATAGACAAAACTCTATTTTTGGTTCTTGCATTGGTCAGTTTTGAGAAGTAAGTGTGAAGATCTCTTGTAGAACATTCTAGCTCATCATTCCTCCATAAAACAGCTAGCACTAGCTCACCTCTCATAGATCCCCCAGCTCATTCACCACATTTCACCAATCTTCCCTAATTTCTGCATTGTTTTTCCATAAAGTTGTTTTCTTACGATTTGAACAAATCCAACCATCTCGTTCATCCATGATCTTCCTTGACAAGTTATAGACCCCTCAACACCTTCATCCAACCTTCATTTCCCCTTTCCCATCACTTTTCCACCTTCAAACCTCCAAAAACCACTTTCGGCCTCCTCCTATAGATCCTCCTGTAGAACCTCTTGTAGATCCCCTGCAACGTCTTGTAGAACTTCCTGTGAAAGGGTACTAGGTGCTTCTTGGGACCTCTCCACACATTCCTCACCATCTGCAAAAGCTAACTCCATCTCCCTTTTCCACCAAACCTCTACATAGCCATAACCAGTCAAATCATAAGCATAATAATTCCACATAAAAATACTCAAAAGTATAAAAGGATGATTTCTTCTCATTTCTCTTTAGAAGTAGCTTGAATAAATGCAATTTACTTTTTTAGTAGTCAATGGCACCCATTTCACTATTTTCCATTTCTTTTCTTGCACATGTAGGGTTAATGGGTTTGTTAGGGTTTGTTAGGGTGTGCATTTCATTCTAGTTTTCCTTCTCTTTCTGCAAGTAGAATAGCCCCTGTAGAGGTAGCTTCCTTTCATCACAGTTAAAGCTTCTTCTGAGAACTCATAGAATTTGGTTTAAGCTCCTAGTGAACTTGCGCTAGCTAATCAAGTGACAACCTGCAATAAGAGCTAGTACTTGTGCATACAACACTGTCGCTTCCAAGTTTGTTACGAACTACTGGGTTGATAAAAGTAAAGATAGAATCCCCAAGAGTTGTAGCATTATTTCTACAATACTAGAGCTCACCAGTCCGTAGAAAGTCCCGTTTCAATGCATTTTCACAGTTTTTTATGTATTTATAAAATACAAAGAGAAGCTGGGATTTGTGATATGTGATAAGGCCCAGACCCGAAAGGGTTTAGAAATGAAATATAAAATATTTCAGGTCCGCCAAAGTAGATTTTTAATGTATTTCTAGTGTTTTAGACATATTTCCAAATATAAAGGGAAGCAAGGGACCATGCCACTTGCGATAGGTGACAACGACCCAAACGACAAACCTGATAGAAAAATAAGCCATATTTAAGGACTTTTGAAGTTCGGAAAAACAGATATTGGCAGGATTTATTGTGTTGCAACATTTTCAGTGTAAAACAAAAAATGATCATTGTTAAGAATTTGAAAGGATTCCAAAAGGCATGCAGACCCATTCCATCACCTAGCATAGGCTGGGAGATAGAGACCATGAGACAAAAAGCTGGAAGGGGGAAGGAAACATCACAGTAGGATGCAACCCAAAATAGAAACATCATGGAGCATAGACAACGCAACACATCCAAAACAAACAAAAACGATCATGGAGCAGACAATGTAGCTCATCTAAAACAACAAAAGTGATTATGGGGCATCTCTGGCACAAGAGAGCTCCCTGCTAGTGCTGCAAAATACCAGAATGAGGTTATTCTGCTGTCAGAAGAAGAAACCTCTGAGCCATGCTTTCCTAGTTGGGGCATCAAACCGTTAAAATGACAGAGAGGATAGATTAAGACACTCCAAGATTTTGGGAGCTCAGGAGCATGGTAAAAGGCCTATAAATGGATGAAAGAAAGATGTAACAAATGTTCAACTTCTGGAGATTGTTGCTACTATGTTCCTTCAAGCTTCTCACCTTAATTCTAGTAATATAAGCTTCTTTTGTTGTTATATGTTCAATGTCCATTTTCTCTTATGTTCTAAGCTTGCACTTGAACAGACCGTTCATGTTGCTTTTGTGTCTAAGGCTAGATAACTATCATCTTACCTCTGCTTTGATAAATTAGATTTACAAGCTTCTTTTACTTCCTGTAGCTAGCCATTCATATGTGTTTATATATGCATCTACTGGTGTAGTTAGTATTCTCCATCTATTCATTAAATCTAAAAACTATTGAGCATTAGTGGTCTAAAGCCTTGTAAAGTTGAGGGTGTTCATGCATGTCTTGAGTAAAAACACAGTTGAAATGGTTATCTGGCTTGATCCAAACCATCATTCATTCCAATAGTTCAGAAAACAATATTCATGATTATATGTTACCAGGCATCTCTGAACTGCAACCTAGGAGAGTTCCCTAGAGTATTAACATTAATTAGCGTCATTACTGGGGAGAGGAAACTGAAGCTTAACTTCCCTGGGAGGCAACACAGATCTAGCTTTGATGATAGACAAAGTCTAGGCACTTTTTTGGTTGTAATCATCTATTTGGAAAGTCTATTGAAGGACGAACCTCTTGGCGACTCCACTTCATTTTTCTGGCTCAGTTTGTGAGGCATACTAGGATAAATCCTAAGAATCCACAAGCTGACGCAATATCTAATCCTAAAAAAATAATCAAATAAAGAAAACCATTGCAGAAAGGAGCATCAGGTTCAAGTAAAACTAAACAATATCCCATATCTCTTCAAGAAAATCTTGCAATAGAACAAATACATGTTGAGAGTATAGCATTTAATACTAGAAGTGAAGAAAAACTCTCGGAGATTCATAAATCTCCTCATTATTTAGGTTCTCCTTTTGTTGTAAGCCCAAAGGAAACCTGACCTCACATCCATCATAGTCCTTTAGTCTTAGTAGTCATTCCTCAACCCTCTATTATTCAAACTGCCAGTACCCTTATAGCCACTACAACTATGGCAGGACCACAATCACCGACCAAAATGGAATGAATCATAGTTGCTAGGTATGGACTGCTAGTACTGCCCACTCCTTTGAATGCCATGCCTACTGGAGAATATCATAAATATAGGCCTAAGTTCACTGGGTCTGAAGCTCTTACAGCTGAAGAACATCTTGAGTCATTCTATAGCTATGCTGATAACCTAGACATTAGTGAAGATGATATGTGGATGTGAGTCTTTGTCCAAAGCCTAGATGGAGAGGCTTGAAAATGGTTCATAGAACTGACCCCAAGATCTATAGTAAATATTGAGGCTTTAGATGATGCATTCATAAAGCATTGGGGGGATAAGAAGGATATACTCTACTACCACACTAAGTTTGGAAACTTAAAGAGGGAAAATAGTGAGTTGTTGTCTGATTTTAATAAGAGATTTAATCACATGTACAACAAGATACTAGCTAAAGTAAAACCCACCACTACCTCTGCTAAACTCACCTATGTCAGTTCTTTTGATTCTAACTTCTGCCTACTATTGAGGGAGAGGCAATGTGCTACCTTGGTTGATATGCAGGGTGTAGCCTTCGAAGTAGAATCAAACATCATGGCTACAGACAAGCTCAAAGGAAATGTTGAGGGAAGGAGATAGAGGGGCGAGCCTTCATCATCTTAAAATCTCAAGATCAATAAACTGACCAAGATGATAGAGTCATTAGCCTCTGAAATATCCAAATTAAAGGTTGAGTAGCACTCTGGGAAAGGAAGAATTCCTAATACCTTTGCTCCTAGAAATCTAAATCCAAATCTATATAGAAGAGCTAATGAGAAGTTGTAGATTTTGCAAAAAATCAAAGATGCCAATGAAGACCAAAGGGTGAAGACCCCTTTCCAGAATGTAGTCATGGAAGAAGAGTAGTTTGAAGAAGATGATGAGATCCATTGTCTGGAAGACAAAGGAAATGCCTCCTTTTTTACCTTAGCTGCCTATGAGAAGTCATTTTTCAATGACCATATTAACCAAGAATGGAATGGTGAAGTTGTTCTCCAAACTGAAGATTAGCACAGATATAATCTGAGGTTGAAGATGAATAATGAAAAGGAAACACCTGTTGAAAGAGTTGTTGTACATGTAGTACAACAAGCTAAAATACAGAAGCGACCAGTATTTGACCCTATCATCCTTAAAGCTCTAGCTCATGAGGTAAGAGGCCTTGACAAGCCTCCTTCTCCTTTCAGTTTTCAATCAGAAATTCAGAAGCTAAGAATACCTATGCCTCTGATTGAACTAGTGAAGAATGAGTCCTTCAAAAGATCCATCCTTGAGTCCCTTGAGCCTAAAGCCATCCAATCCTCCACTAACTACGTAAATCTATAAGATGGCAAGCCAACTGTTATTCTCAGCCTAATGATTGAAACTTGTGAAGACAACTCCCCATCATTCTATGTCTCTCTGAATATTCGTAATAAAATCCTTCACAACTGCCTTCTAGACACTAGAGCTAGCGATAATCTAATGCCCAAGGCTGTCATGGATGAGTTGGGTCTTGACATTACCAAGCCTTATCATGGCGTGTTTCCTTTTGACTCTAGAAAAGTGAAATGTCTGGGATAAATCAAGGACCTAGCCATCACTTTGTCTCAGCGGCCCATGAAAAGCATGATGATGGATATTATGGTAGCAGATGTACCTCCCAAGTTTGGCATGTTGCTTTCCAGAGGTTGGATTAAGAGATTAGGTGGAACATTGCAAAATGATCTGTCATATGCCACTATCCCAATTTTTGGAGGTCAAAATAGGAGATTGTACAGAGAGGCTCAGTTGGCTTATATCACCAATGATGAGAAGAATCCCACTAATCATCCCATCTATGCTGTCAACACTACATTTGGAGCTTGTATTCTTCATATTGAAGAATCTCAGATGCCCTCCACGTAGCTTAAGAAACTAGTTTTCCAGGTCATAGAGGAAGAAGGTCCACAAATTTGGGACATGTTCTTTGATGGAGCTTGCTCTAAGGAAGCTGCAGGGGCAGGTGTCATCCTTGTGTCCCCCACATAGGAATACATTCGTTTATCTTTGAAATTAATTATTTAGGTCACAAATAATATAGCAGAGTATGAAGCATTGATATTGGGCTTAAGCACTGCTAAAGAAATGGGCATCAAAGGCCTGTAAGTGTTTGGAGATGCAAACCTCATCATTCAACAGGTCAATAAAAATTTCCAAACAAAGCATCCAAGTCTGAAAGCATACAGAGACAAGGTATGGTGGCTCAAGGATTCTTTTAATAATTTCAGCGTTTCTTACATTCTAAGAATGAAGAACCAGCTTGCCGACTCCCTTATTGTGTCTGCTAGCACATTTATTCCTCCTTTGCCTCCTAAATTGACGTACGAAGTTCAGGTGAAATATAGACCATCTCTATGTGACAATGTCAAAAATTGGAAAGTTTTTTAAGATGATGATGAAATTAATAGATTTCTACAAGTTGTTGAGGAATTTTCTAAAAAGCACATCAACCAAGAAAATGAAACCATGGAAGAATGTGGCGAGTCCAAGATAAAGAACGAGATTGGCAGAGGAAGCATTGTCCAGCTACCTAGTAACCATATACCCAGGGATTGGTGCCTCTAGAGAAGCTGTTCGATTACAACGATGTGCCTTATAAGCCTGCCAAAAAATAAAATGAGTCTGTTGTTTGTAAACATAATATAGGGAGCCCAACCCATCTGAAATACATACATTTGTCCACTCATTTGTCTTCTACCCAGAATTCTGAGTATTGCACCCTCATGAAGCAATTCACTGATATTTTTTCCTTGGAATACAATGATCTTAAAACCTATGACACAAACATCTTTCAGCATAAGATTTCACTGGAAAAGAACGCCATCCCTTCTAAGGAGAAATTAAGACCTATCAGCCCTCCCTTATTGCCTTTGATGAGAAAGAAATCAAGAAGTTGTTGGATGCCAAAATCATAGTTCCCCTAAGGTATTCAAAGTGGATAGCTAACCTTGTGATAGTAAGAAATAAAAATGGTGAAATCAGGCTATGTGTTGACTTTAGAAATTAGAACAAGTGCTCTAAAAAAGATAACTACCCCCTGCCTAAGATGGAACACTTGCTGCAAAGAGTTTCAGGGGCTAGAGTCATGTCTTTCTTAGATGGATTTTTAGGTTACAATCAAATTGTTGTATATCTAGAAGACTAGGAAAAGACCACCTTCACTACTCCTTGGGGCACTTTCATGTACTCCAAGATGCCTTTCGAATTCATGAATGTTTGGGCTACCTTTTATAGGGTCGTGGACATAGCCTTTGTGGGAGAGAAGGACAAGTTTGTCCTTATCTACCTTGATGACATAACAATCTTCTCCAGCAGTCACAAGGACCATTTGCAGCATTTGAAGAAGGTCTTCCTAAAGTGTAGATAGTTTGGAATTTCGGTGAACCAAAGAAGTCACAGTTTTCTTTAGAAGAAGGAAAACTTCTAGGATATATTGTTTCTCCTAAAAGTGTGAAGATGGATCCAGCAAGAGTTTAAGTAATTCAAACATTGTCCATCCCAAGGTCAAAAAAGGAAATTCAATCCTTCCTGGGTAAGATTAACTTTGTAAGGAGGTTCATTCGATACTTTGCAGAGCTAGTGAAACACATCACTTCCATGCTGAAGAAAGGATCAGAAATAAGATGAATAAATGCTTCAAGAAGCTCTTTTGAAGCCATCAAGAAAGATATCATGGAATCTCCCACTCTAATCAACCTAGATTACACTAATGAGTTTTGTATCTTATCTCTTGCCTCTTATGATACACTTGTAGCAGTTCTGTTGCAAAAAAATGATGAAGGCATAGAGCACCCCATGGACTTTTTCAGCAAAACTCTAAGGGATGTTAAACTCAGGTATGACCTTATTGAAAAACAAGCTTATTCTCTAATAAAATCTTTAAAGGCATTCAGAATTTATATTTTTCATTCAAAAGTGGTTGCATATGTAGCTTCAACCTCAGTAAAAAATGTCTTAACTCATCCAGATATTGATGGAAAGAGACCTAAATGGATTGCAAAGATTTGTAGAGTTTAACATAGAGGTGAAGCCCACTAAGCTTGTCAAAGGCCACAGCTTGGCTAAACTTATGGTTGAGGAAAATTTCAGTTTGTTAGACAAAAATTGCATGGATCCAAATTCAGTTGATGAGTAGACAGAGGAAACAATAGAAGAGAAAAAAAAGAATTAGTCTTTGGCTGAAAATATAGCCACCTATGAATGCTATTCCAGCATATTTCATTTTTTGCAGAAGCTAGAAGTCACTCCAAGGCTTAGCTCAAGTAAATCCCGGGCCATTAAACTCAGATCAGCCAAATTTTGCATTAATAAAAATATGCTTTATTGGAAAGACCCATCAGGAATCTTCTTGAGATGTCTATATAAAGAACAATCTATGGAAGTCATACACTAGTTCCATTCTAGAATCTATGGAGGGCATCGTTATTGGAAAACCATAGCCCACAAAATCCTAAGGGCTGGGTATTATTGGCCTACTCTGTTCTCTGATGTGTTTTCTTTTGTAAAATCTTGTGACAAGTGTCAGAGGTTTACAGGAAGATAGTAGCTAAAATCTCTACCTTTGAAGCCAGTACATGTCAATGGTCCCTTCCAATAGTGGGGATTGGACTTTATAGGTGAGATCAATCCACATTCTAGTGGCCAACACAAATGGATCTTGGTAGCCACTGATTATTTCACCAAGTGGATTCAGGCTATATCCACTAAGAATTCCAATTATCAAGTTGTCATAAAGTTCTTGAATGAGAATATTTCACTAGATTTGGTTGCCCAACCAAACTAGTCACTGATAATGCAACAACTTTTAAGGAAAAAGAATTGGTGGACATGATTGAATCCATGGGCATTCAAGTGGTGCATTCTACCTCATATTATCCTCAAGGCAATGGCCTGGTAGAATCATCTAACAATAGTTTGGTAAGGGTAATCAAAAAACTATTAGAGGACAACAAAAAGAGTTGGGATTCTAAGTTGAAGTTTTCACTATGGGCTGACAGAGTTACCATCAAAAAGTCCATAGGGAATTCTCCATTTAAGCTATTTTATGGCACTAATGTTGTTTTCCCTATCCAGCTGATTCTCACCGTGGCTAAATTCTTGTAAGAAGAACAAGATGAAGAGAATGACATGGTAAGAAGAATGAATAACCTGGTTGAACTATAGTAGATTAGAGAGCAGCAACTTGAGAAGTAAAAAGCTCATCAGAAGAAAATCAAAGAAACCTTTGACAAGAAGGCAAAAGTGGACAATTTCCAAGTTGGTGACTGGGTTCTTAAATGGGATTAATTTAAGGAAAAGAAAGGTAATCATGTAAGTTTGACTCCTTATGGATAGGTCCATTTGTCATCACTAAAATTCAGTAGAATAATGCCTTTATTCTGCACAGTTTGGAAGGAGGAGATGTTTTGGGTAGCCCACTAAATGGGTGGTTCTTGAAACTTTATTTCATTTAAGGCTTTAAAGCCTTGGTATTGTAAATATGTTTTTTTTTTTCTAGTTTTATTTTCATTGCAAAATAGACTCCTTGCCCAATGAACTACTAGGAGGAAGATTTGATTTTTTTGTTATAGGAAAGGCATTGGTTTCCGATTCTTGAAACCTCACAGGGAGGATTTCATTCCTAGAAGGAGCTAGTGTTAGCCTTATTGGATGTGGCACAAAATGCATCCAAAACACTCCACGAAGTCTTCAAAACTGATTAAGGATTGTTTGAAGAGCAAAACAGTCGCATGCCAAGAGCCCTTGGAAGGGTAGAAAAACACTATCGGGAGGCTAAAACACAAAAAAATAGTGAAAAAGAATGAACCGTAGGCTTAGACAATGAAATGCACAACAATCGTTAGAATTGGCTGATCAACAGCCTAGATCTAAGCGAAAAATTGCAATCGGTGCTACATAGAAGAGGACTTAAGACTGGGCACAAAACACTCCCGATCAGTTATCTCTGATGATCAGATCAATGGATCACAATCCGTGGGGACATATGCCATGTTATATAAAGACATTTGGCTTGGGCGATATGCGATTGTGACAAGTCGCATCACAATATTGCATCGGAATAGTGTGAAGGAGTGGGGCCTTTATACAGGCATATGTGCGATGTGATGATGCAAACCCAACGGTATTCTAAATATTATTTGATAATATTTGAGGTCTTTAGAATTTCAAGTTTCAATGCATTTCACAAGTTTTTATGTATTTATAAGATACAAAGGGAAGCTTGAATTTGCGATATGCGATAAGGCCTAGACTCGAAAGGGTTCAGAAATGAAATATAAAATATTTCAGGTCCACCAAAGCATATTTTTAATGTATTTCTAGTGTTTTTGACATATTTCCAAATCCAAAGGGAAGCAAGGGACCAGGCCACTTACGATTGGTGATAGTGACCGAAAGGGTAGACCCGATAGAAAAATAAGCTATATTTAAGGACTTTTGAAGTCTGGAAGACTAGAGATTAGTGGCATTTATAGTGTTGCAGTGTCTTTTGTATAAAACATAAAGGCATGCAAACCCATTCCATCACCTAGTAGATGCTAGGAGACAGAGACAGTGAGACAGAAGACTGGAAGGGGAAAGGTGACATCACAACAAAATGCTGCCCGAAACAGAAACATCATGGAGTATAGACAGCACAACACAGCCAAAACAAACAGAAACGATCATGGAGCAGACATCACAACTCATCAAAAACAATAAAATTGATTATGGGGCGTATTTGGGATTAACAAAGATGAATCTCATGATATAGTTGGATAATAAGTGAAAATAATAGGAGTTATAGGTAAAAATATTTAACAAAACATTTAATGTATTACAGGAGAAAGCGCTCCTAGCCTTAAGAGTTTCTAATGGCAAATTGATTCCATTAGAAAATTATCAAGACCAATTATGTAATATTGTTGTAGATGCATCTAAGTTTTCTAAATTTAGAGGAACTATAAGTGGAGAAGCCTTCATGGAAGGCCTACAACATGATCTCTTCATTCAAAATCAAATCCATAATCTATTTTTAAACAAACCAACTTTTAGACATACACAAAATTAGATGAGTTATTTTAGAGCATCGTAAATATCTCAATTCCTAGTGAAGAGCAATGGGATAAGTTTTTGGAGCTAATTGAATAAAGACAAACATAAATCCTACAGTTTTTGGAAGTAAGAAAATAGAAAAAACACAAAAGTAGCTACAGTGAGCAACCGTTCACCTCAAAATCAGAACAAAAAGTCAGAAATAGTCTAGTTTTCCTATTACTTAGTTCTATTTTGGAAATATATACATTTTTTTACTATATATTATTATGTAATAAATTTTATTTGAATTCCGAATTTATTTGAGACAAAATCTATAAATATTTTGTAAAAATACTTAGCAAGGGTTTGATTATGCAAGGAGAACAATTTGTTTTGTGATTGTAACCGGTGAGATATATTTTTGAAGTAATTAACTCAGTAATATAGAGGCAGTTTGGTTTCAAGATTCTTGTGTGAAGAAAATGGTGTCATTTCCCGCTTCCTAAATATGTTTTCATTCTTAAGTTGCTTACAAAAATATTAAGATCTGAATTTACTTGCAGTACTCTTCTCTAGCTTGATTAAACAATTCCAATGTTTTCTTTCTAAATTTAAGTATAGAATTCATTTGTGTGTGCTCTATATTTAATTGATCCTAATTCTTATTCATCTCATCCACACCACAACAATTCTACGAGATACATGAGTTTTCCTACCTCGCGTTGTTTCCTGCTCCTCTATTCACTTTAAATTCATTACTAAAGACCTTATCACTCCACATCCAATGGGTTTCTCTTCCATTTTACAACCAAATATTTAAAAAAAACTATTTTTTCCTTTCATACCTAGCCTAAAATCTAAACACTAAGATTAAAAATCATATAAAGTGTTATAGTGTTCTCTTCTCAATGGTGTATGAAAATAACCCACATAAGATTGTGGATGACAAACAATCTCAACAATAAAATGGGTGTTAAACGTTGTAGATTTGCATCTATTGATAGAAAAAAAACCTACCAAAATTTGGATCTATGGTGCAATCATAGTTAAACAGTGAAAGAAAGAGTAATAACCCCAAAACATCCAATGGAAACTAGATATGTAAAGAATAATTTAATAATAACGCCTGTGAGGAGAACAGATAAATGTTACTAGTCCCCCTCTGTGGGATGAGCTCTTGGCTATCCTCAAACATTTTCAGCGTCTGTAGAGTCTCTCTCCTCTATAATGCATAAACCCAACATAAATATGGTGTGCGAAAATAAAAATAATCAGAGTTACAACAGTGAGTGCAACAATGCAAATAATCAAAAGTGCATAATGAATGGAAAAATCTTCTATTTATAACAAAATATTGAGTTATCCTCAAATAATGAGGAATAATAAAATATTATTGATCCCATTCTTGGAATAACCTTGGAATATTTTATTATATTTGTTTAGGAGGGAAAAAGTATTTAAAGTTTTATTTAGAAATAATAAATAAATAAATGATTTATTTATTTATTATCTCAATGAATTAGTTACAGAATAATAAACAAATAAAGATTTATTTAATTATTCCTAAGGGATTTAGTCAAATTTAACAAAGAATAATAATTAATTAGTGATTAATTAATTATTCATAGAGAAAAATAAGGAAAATAATCAGCTATCTGTTTTTCTTCATAATTGGGTCAAATTTGTCAAGGAATAATAATAAAACAGTAGCTAAATTAATTATTCCTAGAAGAAAATCAGATAACTAATGGTTTATTTAATTATTCTTCATGGGTTTAACTATAAATTACTTAATAAAGGTGGTTTATTAGGTAATTTCCAAAAGTGAAAGTAATTTTACTAGGGTAAAATTGACTTTACATGGTGTACTTTGGTCCATCAAGTAAATTAGGCTAGATGATCAATTTTTTGGTGATAACAGATTTCCCCCCAACATATGAATGTTAGGAGAAAAACGTATGACCGAAGTACGTTGTAAAGACACAATCACTTAGACAACACAAAGGAGTCAAGGGGAGAGAGAGAGAGACCAACGAAGTTGAATTTGAGAGAGGATAATGACAGAGGGGATGAGACTAATGCAAGTATCGTTTTATGTTGTGGTACCGGACCTCAATGAGGCAGGGGAGGCATACCCATACTTGCCGAGATAGCTTGGTAAAAAAATAATGGTTTGCCCAGAAATATAAAACTGAGCAATGAAGTACATGTTGAATGGTACATGACATGCTAGCATAACAAAGGCAGGAAATAATACAATGTGTCCCATATACATAATGCACCTGCTAAAAACATGAGCCAGGACTAAATACAATAATATTTGAGTAATGAGATACAAATCCCCTTCCCTAAAAAAAAAAAAATGGGTGGCAAGGAAGGTAGAACAACTGGAGAAGCTCTGCTGAACAAGGAAGGGCTCTACAAAACTAAATGGATCATATAGAGGAGACATACATGCAATCAACATTACGATCGGTAGGAACCAAACCCATCAACTCTACAGAACTACATCTAAGGTTGTAGCATAGTAGGTATGCATCCGGGCATGTGTGGGGCTACCTGAAGGGCCACCCCCTCATGAGGTCTTAAACATCTCACACACACCGGGGAATCATTGGTACAATTTATCGCATCATTGGACCATCAAGTGTATGGATCACAAATATGAAATGACCAACTCAAATGGAAATAATGAGACCCTCTACTCTATCCAAGGTGCCAAAAAAGAATGGAAGATGGAACCGACATACACTGCCCTCTAAGTTGTTATTCTGGAATAAATGACCTAATGTCAACAGAATAGGGCCCGCGATAAATGAGGCAATGAGGATCCTCAACTAAATCATGAGGGAAAATAGTAATGTGACTGATGGATTCACACCAAGCATAATGGGGAAATGGGACTGAGGGAAAAACATATGACTTCCCTTGTCATAGCATAAAGTGCATGGTTGAGCTGGCAACAACTGACTCAACTCCAAAGGGAATGGGGACAATATGATTGGGGACCAAAATTGGCAACATAGGATGAAAGATATGAAAATATGGATGGAATACTATGACATGATATGATGGGACATGAAATAGACTCCAAGAATGAAAGGGTGACTCATCACGGATGCTCTAAACAAGGGTCACTCGGTGACACTGCCACACAGACTAGGCCCAGTGTGGACCATGAAAACATGAGTAACTAATCATTACTCATGACAAAAATGGACATATGGTATGATAAGTATTAAGAGGAGGTGGAACTAAAAGTACATTTGTCACTTTATGATGAAATTTGATTTTGAGAAACCACGAAGTGACGTTATCTGAAAAATGGTTTCCTAGTCAAGTGTCAAATCATCTAAATTGAAGAAGACCCCTTTTAGAACTTGGTGAGATATTTCCAATGGTGCTAACAATTCGTCAAACTGAGCTACAACCTAGTCATAATGGATGACAGAAACAATTCTAGATTTTCTATAAAAGGACATTTTCTCTCCAATTTGGATTCATTTGCTAAGTGAGATGTGGTCAATGTGGAGAGGAGGAAAAGGCCCTAAACCTTGTGGGGATTATAGAAAACAAACCGACCGTCTAAATCATGATCTGCAACTTTCAGGTAGGTGGCCTTACTCATCTCTTCAATTTCAATAGTGTATTTCCTGATTTTTGGCACCTGACATCTCCCTCAGAAACCCTTTCTCTTGCTCATGGTCACATCACACTTCTTGGGTCTAGAAATGTGATTTGGCTCATAGGAAACAACTAGAAACCTGCGAACTCGCATTTTTTTGGTTGAAAACTATGATTTGTGGTTGGAGGAAGTGTTGGTCTACTAGCTTAGTGGGGGTTGTAGGTTATCAATGAAACCTATTGTTTTCTTTTTTGAATTGACAAGACATGTGGTGTTTTGCAAATATGGCAGAGATGAAAATTAACTAGCGTGAATGAGACTTGGATACTCTTCGATATGGGATCCCGAGGGATTAGGTTGTTCAAGGGGCATTAGCTCATTATCGGGTTCTCAAGCTGGTAGAGAATCCACTTATGAGGGTAGGTGAGCCATTTGTATCAAGAATTGTGAGCTATTAGGATCCAGACCAGGAGATCTTTATCATGCATGGGCACAAGATCGAGCTCACATTACAGGATATTTACTTCTTGACTGGACTTCCTCCCCTTGAAGTGGTGGGGGATATTCATCTGGTGTTACCTCGTTGGAGGAACATTATTGAGTTCATGGAGTGCCATTGTGGAAGGGGTGTTCGTGTTGAGGGCATTACTATCCTACTTGTTGATCTAGAGAGGCTAGAGACACAGGCTATTGCGCAGCTATGCTACAGGTATTGGGCAGTCAGGGATTCCACCAAATCATTGGAGGGAAGATGATGTTAATTGAGAGTGTTTTTGCTCGGACCTACTATGGGTGGGCCCAGATAATGTTGTTATCAGTGAAATGACAGTTGAGTCTTTGTAGGAGGCAAGTGAATCGTGACTATGATTTTGGTACAGTACTATGTGTGGTCTTCTTTAAGAAGATACCGATTATCCTTCCTCATGTATAGATTCAAGATGGGAATCCACCAAAGCCCAGGATACACTATTGGGGGTAGCAACTATGGAGAGGAGGACGAGGGGGAGTCGGAAAGGTGTTCCAACCCAATTTTTTCACACACTGGGACTAGATTCCCCTTTACATTGACGACTACCCTTATAGCGGGATGAACTTCCAGGGGGATCATGACTTGCCACTTCTGCCCTAGCGACCATGGGGACTAGATAGTAAGTGTTAAGTTGCTATGTTTTATAGTGAATTTTATATTTTGATCACATGTATAAGGCACTAAGTGTGAAATATGTTGTATGCAAACATAGCACCAGTGAAGCCAGCAGGATATGAAGGCCTAGTTGCGGCACCTAGGGTTGTAGACTGGGGGACATCATCATCATAGCAGTGTCCAAAGCTTACTGTGCTACTTGCTAATTTGCATCGTAGGTTTGGTGTACTCTTGAATGGGGTTTCAGAGCACAGATGGAACAACTTAGAGGATCCATACACAAATGAGTGCACCAGTCTTCCCTCAAAGTGGTGAGGTATTGTGCGGCCTGTGGCGATGGCAGATCAGGCAGTACGTGATCTGCATGTAGGTGGAGCAAAGCCTTTGGCACGAGATCCACTAGACGACATTTAGATGCAGGGACATATGGGTCCCTTTGATTGTGATTTTTGTAGCATGTTATGGGCATGTCGGATGTATTTAAAGCTATGGCTCCAAACAAATTTATGATACATAATATGATTATACATTTTATATGATGATGATGGTTCGTAATTTGTTCCATTTATGGTTGTCTTCTGTGGTATACATGTGATAAATGCCAATCTAGAATGTTGCTTTCAATGGTATCTATAGAGTGATTTTGGGCTCTAGGCACATGACTGAAAGTAATGTTTTCAAATTCATGCACCAATAGATTCACTCGTAGATATTTTCTAAAGAGGACTTGGTTATGCACATGATACACACCATTCAATTTCATGAAAAGTAGCAAGGAATCTAAATGAACATGAAGATGAAGGATGCGATGAGCAAGGGCATCGACTAAAAAACCTATCATTACATCATATTCTGCCTAATTATTAGTGGCAAATCAAATACACACATCGTTTGAAAGGAATAACATATGCAAGGGGGTAAAAATAGCCCAGGCTGTCGAGGCTATATTTTGGGAGAAGCGACTTGCACCATCAACATGACCGATATACGGTGTCAACAGATGAGATGATGCAATCTACCTAACTTTATGGTAGAAATAAAGACACGTAAATCTAAGGGATGTGTTGTGAGAAGCATTTCTGGAGGTAGAGCACATTGGGAGAATTAGAAAAGAGATGGCATTTGAAATCCTCTTAAAGGAATGCCCCCTTACTCAAGTGCAGTGGTAATAAGAGGAACATAGCTTCCATGGTATCCCCATCAGGCTAGGATATGGGTGGAGGGGAGGAATATTGACTACATGATACTACGACATTACCTGGTGCATCAACCTAAGGAATAAGGTTCACATATGCATCATCTTTAATGGTAGACAACAGACTGGTAGACGAAGGGCCTACTAATGTTGAGACCTGGGATTCTGTCAAAGGAGGTTTGGTAGAAACCTGCATAGAAACCTCAGAAGGTTTGCCTACAAGTAACTCAAGGATGATGACAGGTAAAGGATCTATCCTATGGTGTTCATTATCTCAACATTAGGGGGAGGGATCACAATAGTAGTCTCCCTATTCTAGTTGACTAGTGGTACCATAATCGGTAGAGGATTAGATGATCCACTACGATTGGCCTCGTATTCGTGAATCGCCCCAAGACAATCATGATATTCATCGAGATGAGGGAAAAAATGGGAATAGTGACCATGAAGATCATATAGGGGACAAGAGTGGTTTGTTTGTAGCATTTTGAGTTTCTTATGTGGGACCAGTATGTTAACATGGAATTTTAGAATATTTGTCTTAGGGAACACTTCATGAACCAACAATTTAAGTTGAGTAAGTTCAAGAAAATTGTTGGTGGCATGCCCAACAACATCACAGAAAGTGCACGATGGTGTTAGCTTTGGGTCCTTAGGGGCTAGAGGTGGTTGGGGAGCCTTGTACTTTGAATCTTTCCTTTTAGATTTTCCCTTATGACTAGGTGCTTTAGTAATAGGAGCTAGTTCCTGTTGAGGTTGTGATGGAACTAAAGCAATGGTAGGGGTCATGGCGTCTGGTTGAACTGGGGCCAAAGTGTGATAGGGTCTTGGCTGACCAAGTGGAATGTTTATAGGGGGATTGATGTACCACATTGTGATCCTGAGAGTCATGTTAAGAAGGACTAGCGAAGCCATGACAAGTAGAGAAAAAACTCCTGGATGGGGGAATAAGAAAGGTATCTGGCTAATAGGATAATGTCCCAGTGGAAGAGCTCTTAGATGGTTAAGACCTAGAGGAATAGTTCCTGGAGGGAACATAAGAGAGGCACCCACAAATGGAGGAGGTCCTGGGGGAGTCAATCTAGAGGGTTCAGCTGGAAGAGCTACTCATTGATCAGGTGTACCGAACTTCTTAAGGGTAGATCGTGATGCTTGTAACATGCAAACACTCATGGAAGTAGGTTCATAAATGGGAGGGGGAGGAATAGGGAAGACACCCAACAATGAGAAATGCTTATAGACTCTAGGCAAGACACTGGTACAAGGATTTGAATACTTCTTGTTGGACATCGATGAGATGATGGACTCGGGGGAGGTCATAGATTCCGGCTCATAGTAATTCAACTTATCAATGGTAACGATCTTCCCTTCAAGGGGGAAGCACATCTTCCATAACACTGCATACATTATAACTGACATGTCATATGTGTAACTATGACCTAAGAGGATGTTTTAATCCAAAGGTGCATCAATGACTTCGATATCGACATGGATAGTCTTCCCTGCAAGGGTCACTGGAAATTTGTGGTACATACCACGGGGCTAGGAGGAGTGTCTATCCCATTCACGCAAAGTGATGGTGGATGGGGACAACTCAGGTGACTTGAGTTATTTCCAAACAAAATCAGACATCACATAGGTGGATGCGCCTTCGTCAATAATGCATCTGGAGATGATGGCATTATGGACTCTAACTGAATCTGGAAAGCGATAGATGAAGGTAATGGTGGGTGCTCTAATGTATCAAGTGGGAAGATAATAAAACAAATTTTTGAAGGATACCCTACACCCAAGATAGCTAGTAGAGCCTTCTTTTGGGAAGGCCATCACTAAAGGACTTCTAGTGTCGACATGGCGGTGGGTGATTGTGCCAGGTCGTTTACTATACTGTATAAATGGGTAACTCAGTTAGAAGCTACATTACGGCGTAATGGTCCCTTTGGGATCTTGGGAATGGCCTCAACTTTGGGTTGATGGATCTATAAAGGACCATTTGTTGTTGTAAGAGGCTCAGCAAACACTTTGGTTTTGGACACAATAGCTGACAAAGTGGAGGTCTTTTCATATTGACGTGACAGAGTTTGTAGGTTGATTTTGGAGGCATTAACCTCATCAGAGATCATCATCAGGATTTGGTAGTCACCGGGACTAGAGGTTAGGGGAGGTGTGCTGCTTGACCTGCCTAGGGTTGAGTAGCAACAAATCCTTGCTAAGGGAAAGGATTTTTGAGCATGAATGGTTGAGGTGGAAAACGATTCTGAGGCAATTGTTGACCTCAAGAAGTTGCTTGAGCTTCCCACATTTGGTGCATCTGTGGTAAAAGAGGACACTCATGTGTATAGTGTCCATGTACGCCACAACATGCACAAGGCTTGTTCATGCCAATAGCCTTGGTTTTCTTGGGATGTCTCCACTATTGTTGGTTATTGGTGTTAGGTTGGTTCCCCTGGGATTCACTAGGGTGGTTACCTTGGTTACCACGGTTAATCTTGTTACCCTTCCCCTTATTATTTTTCTTTGAATTTTGGGGATTGGTATCACTCTTCTGTGCAAACACCTACTCCTGAGGGGGTGGTGGTTGCTGGGATTGAGGATCCATGGAATGTTGCATTGCTAATGCTTGAGGGGCTGGAGTGCCAAGCTGTGCATAAAAAGGAGCAATAGTTTGGTACATGGGTTGGGGTCTTAGAAACATGTTGCTAGCAGGAGGGGCATACATGTTAGAGGAATTGGTGCCCCCCTACGAGTAGCGATAACTCTACTGAGTGTATGGTGAAGAGTGTGAAAGGGATCTAGCAATACCATTGGTGGCATGAGATGCCCCCAGTGCATTGGCACTTCTAAGACGAGGGAGGTCTGGAATGTTGGTATAGACATAACCGGATTGTGCATAGATCATGTTGTATCTCAAAGTGATCTGGAGATCTTCTTCATCGATCTGAGGAAAATGGGACACAATTTCTTTCCCAATGGGGGATGAAAGGATCTTAAGAAACGAATCTAGATACACAGTGTTTGAAAGGCGGGGCACGACATATGCTCCTCCTTCGATGCCACTCTTTAACATGGTCAGAAAGGCGAGTGGTGGAGGATTGACGGAATGTGGTCAATAACTTAGTACCAGTTTTGTACTGAAGAGGTAACTGGAAATATGAAAGGAACGCTTTAGCAAGCATCTTGAAAAAAAATGAGAGGTGAAGGGCTAGTCTATGTACCATTTTTCAGTGTCTCCAGTGAGCGTGTGTTGGAAGAGCGAAGATTAATGGAGTCATCGATTATGGAGTTGGATGAACACCACATGTGGAAGGATTGGACATGGTTGGTAGGATCCTCTCCAGAAATACCCTCAAACTTTTGGATGTTTGAGGGAAGCTTAGTCGGCATAGAGGGCCAACTAACATCATGGTGTATGGGGTTATTTATCAACTAGTTAAGATCCTGTAGACTTAATCCAGCCATAAAGGGGAGCATGGGGGTTTCCAAAACGGTTCCTAAGACTATTTTGCCTGATGTGACCATCAATATATTACCGGAGCCACCACCAGTTTGGGTTCCTGCACCAACTATGGGTTAAGACATGGTGACAATATGTGGTAAAGGAGGTTCGAAATTAGATGAGGAATCAAAAGGACTAGAAGAAGAGTCTATGAACTTGAACCCGATGGCGAGGAGTAATAGGACCAAGCAAAAACTAGGGGTGAAGGCCTAATAGTCTCTGCGACTCATGCCTTGGTGGTGCAATGATGGAAGGACACACGGAACATGGAAATGGTGAAGGGAGTTCAACAATATATCTTCTGTCTTTGATGTTGTGAGATAAATTTATTATGTTAATTCCTGGCTTGGCAGTATAAACCAAGCACCCTTTGCTTAAGGTGTGCTTGTCTGTGTAAGTGTATTAATTGATTAAGCCCAAATCGTGTTTGTAAAAAAGAGAAAATATTGTTGCAAATAAACTTAAATAAATAATAGAAAATAAATAGAAAAACAATTAACTAAACCCCACCCAAACCAGGTTTGTAAACACTGCACTACGCAGTGGCTAAACTGATGGAAAATACACTGAAATGGTCAAGTGATCTAAATTTCGGCGTGACTGGGATCAAGTGACTCTAAGTTGCTAGAAATAGTTGTAGTAACAAAAAAAAGCAGAGGGGAAGAGCACTGCAAAAAGATAGGGAGATGGGTGAAACTCCTATGGAAACTGATGGGACCCTGAGGAAAATGACCAAATAATATTAAAAGTGAAACTATGGATGGTAGCAACCTATCTTAATATATTTGGAAAATATGGCTAAAAGTGCTACAGAAACTCAGACTTCTCACACAGCTAAACTCCTCCTAGAAAGGTGGAAGTTTACTAGAAGCCTTAGGGGAGGCTAAATTTTACTTCGACGAGTAAAATAGAATGGATCAAGGCCTAAGCAAGATGAGATAGAGGTCATACTGCCAATAGACAGCTCTCAGCAAAACCCAGAAATAGATCTAACAAAAACCCTAAAACCTAGAAATCATAACTTTTGACCTAATTGCTTTATGAAATCGCACTTATTAGGAAGAAAGTTGTGTTATGGATACTAGATTGCACCTTTTGGGATGAAAAATGTGATTCCTATTCTAAGACTCCCGATCTGCAAATTTAAGAATAAAAGTGTCGTATTTGTCGCGGTTGGTTCCTGTGACCCGTGGAAATGACTAGAAACCTTACGGAAGTCAGAAATTTATCAGACATAGGGTTAAAACACTAGGAAACATTAAGTGAATTGAAAAAAGAAGAAACCTTAAGTTGAAAACCAAAGGTCACCCAGGCTTTCGGATCTGAAGTATAAAACCCAACAGAGTCGCCAATTTTTTGTAGTGTTTTCTTCTTAATGACGTATGAAAATAACCCACTTAAGATTGTCGATGACAAACAATACCAACAATAAAAATGACCACTAAACATTGTAGATCTACAACTATTGATAGAAACAAAACCTGCTGAAATTCTAATCTATGCTACAATCATAGTTATATAGTGAAAGAAAGAGTAATAAGCCCAAAACATCCAATGGAAACTAGATATGTAAAGAAAAATTTAGTAATAACACATGTGAAGAGAATAGATAAATGTTACCAGTCTCCCTCTATGGGATGGGTTCTTGGCTATCATCAAACGTTTTCATCTTATGTTCTCCTCTATAATGCATAAACCCAACAAAAATATGGTGTGAGACAATAAAAATAATCAGAGTTACAATAGTGAGTGCAACAATGAAAATAATAAAAAGTGAATAATGAATGGAAAACTCTTCTATTTATAACAAAATATTTAGTTATCCTCAAATAATGAACAATAATAAAATATTATTGATCCCATTCTTGGAATAACCACTTGGAATATTTTATTATATTTGTTTGGGAGGGAAAAAGTATTTAAACTTTTATTTAGAAATAATAAATAAATAAAAGATTTATTTATTATCTCAATGAATTAGTTAAGGAATAATAAACAAATAACGATTTATTTCATTATTCCTAAGGGATTTAGTCAAATTCAACAAAGAATAATAATTAATTAGTGATTAATTAATTATTCTTAGAGAAAACAAAGATAAATAATGATTTATCTATTTATTTTCATGATTGGGTCAAATTTGACAAGGAATATTAATAAACAAGTGGTTAAATTAGTTATTCCTAAAAGAAAATCAAATAAATATTGGTTTATTTAATTATTCTTCATGGTTTTAACTAGAAATTACTAATAAAGGTGGTTTATTATGTAATTTATCACAGTGAAAGCAATTTTACTAGGGTAAAATTGGGTTTACGTGGTGTACTTCGATCCATCTAGTAAATTAGCCTAGATGATCATTTTTTTGGTGATAACACAGAGAGAGCCCTCTTTGAAGCTAGAAGGGTTAGATCCTAGCTTTAAAAGTGGGTTTTGGTTACCTCTGCCATTTCCTTTTCACCCTAGGAAAACTACGAAGTGCTAAAATTATGGTGACAACACTAGGGAAGTTTTCTTCCCTAATGAGCCCTGTGAGTGATATTGAGTCAGGAAACCTTTAGGCTGAAATATTTACTAGAATTTGTATATATTCCCAATTGCAAATAATTTCTTTGAACATTCAGCTCATAGAAATATTTACATGTGATCCCATCCAAATCCTAATCCTCCTATAGTTGTAAATAATCTTGAGGGGTTGATTATAAAGAAGAGCTCTATAAAAATTCAAGCAAGCAATAATCCTTTGCCAAGATTTATTTCACTCCCAGAAAGTTTTATAACAATTGAAGATATTGAGTTTAATTTACCCTTAAAGCATAGTACTTTCATAAATAAATCAAAAAGTTTTGTCTTAGAAACAATCTTTTATGAATCCATTTTCGGGCCATACTTTTCACTAAAAAGTTTGTTTTCTGAGATCTTGATAAATATGTTGCATAACAATTTGATATGCTTGAATATCTAGTAAATCAGTTGAATCAGGTTGCTCAAGATTCATCCATAGTACAACAAACTATGATTTCTTCTTCTATTCCATCATTGACATCCCCTTTGATTTCTTCTTTTTCAGCTGCCCCCATTACATCCCTCATTCATAGTCCTTATATAGTAAATCAACAGATTACAGTCCCACTATTTTTTCCACCTATATCATCAAGCATAACTATAGTTTCATCCTCCTCTCATATTCCAATCATGGTAGCTCATTATGCCCCTTTTATTGTCCAACAACCACTAAATGATATGCCACTGAATTATTCACAATGTATACCACAATTTGATGGCACTGGGCCCACTACACCTCAATAACACATTAATAAGATGAATGATTTCACATACTTAGAAGAGGTTGATGATCATGATGATCAAATAAGGTTATTTTCACAAAGTTTCACTGGTGAAGCAAGAAAATGCTATAGGGGACTAGTAGCAGGTAGTATTGCCAACTTGCAATCATCAAGTCTTTCCTTCTCGTTGGAAGGTTAAGGAGAATCCACTTCATATTATTGCAGAATATGACAGTTTGAGAAGAGCTCTAGGAGATTCAGTTTAGGATTATTCAGATAGATTAAATAACATTTATAATTATATTCCAATAGAAATAAAGCCTCCTCTAGGATTAGATTTATTTTGATACTTATATGGTTTTGATGCTGGCATGGTCTATCAATTGGGAGAAAGAAATTCAACCACTTTAGGAGGGATTCAAAAAAATGTTGTTAGTGTAGAGGCTAATCTTCTTTCCAAGAAAGCCAAATTGAGGATTGAAAAGAGGGAGACTATTAAAGAAGAACCTTCTTCATCATCAGATGTTAAAATAGACACTTTGGTTAAAACTATGGAGAAACCTATGGAAAGAATCACTTAGACAGATAGAGCTCCACCAAGAGAACGACAAGGGAGTCCTCATATCATAAATCCAAATTTTAGAAGGAAATAACCCCAAATTAAACAAAGAGAACCAAGAAACCCACCATATCAATATCAAATCAAACCTCCTTTTCAAGAAAATTATGTAGAGGAAGAAATTGAGGCAGTAGATGAACCAGAAGAGAATCATATTAACCTTTTTTGTGAAGGAGAAATAGATATTGTTTTCTTGACCAAAAAGTAACAAGACTTGTTCTTGTTAGAACAACAAAATGTCATGCCAATTGAATCATATGATTACAAAAATGGATATAAAAATGCTATTATGGAAGTTCACAAACAATATAATCTAAAAATAATAAAGCTACAATAAATCCTCCTAAAGAGATTCGAATTGATACAACTTCTACAAGTCAAGAAAAGGTTGATCCTCCAAAGGAAACCCTTCAAAAATAAGACACAACTCAGAAAGAGGTAAAAAATCCTCAACCTTCCTTTAACATTGAAAATGAGTTATCAAAGTTAAATTTGTGTTCCTCTAATTGAATTGATGAAAAAGGATGTGCACAGAAGTCAAGTTATAAAAGTACTAAAGATTGAGGAGGGGAAAATACTGGGAACTTAAGTGATTACTAGCCTAACTTATTATTTGGACCTGAAGTTGAAGGAAAGTCACAATATGGTAATGTTCCAACATTTTATGTTAGTCTTAACATTCATGATTTCATTTTTCACAATTCCATGTTAGATTTGGCTGCTTCACATAATATCATGCCTAGAGTGATTGTGGAGAAACTTGGATTAGATATAACCATACCATATAAATACCTTTCTCTTTTGATTCAAACAGACTAAGATGCTTAGGTTTGATTAAGAATTTATTTGTAACCCTTTCCCAAATCCTAGAAATAATTGTAGTTATGGATATTGTTATGGCTGATATATCTCCTAAATATGGAATGCTCTTCTCAATATCTTGGGGAGAAATGTTGTAGCGCACCTTGCAGATGGATATGACATATGAAACTATTTCTGTTTTTGAGAAACAAAGTAGGCTGTACATGGAAACTCTGATGAAATATATGGTAAGCAGTGAGGACAAGCCCAATAAATACCTGCTTTATTTTATACATTCAGAAATGGATTCTTTCATTCAATATAATGACATATGTTTAGAGGAAGAAGTGTCAAATATGGAAATTCAATCAAGTAAAACAGAGGATGTAAAGTTAAAGTCTAAAACATAAGACTATAATAATGAAGATCTTTGGCGTATGGATTTTGACGGGGCAATCAGCAAGGAAGGAACAAGGGCTAGTGTATGGATCTTAAACACAAATTCAAGCAGATCACAAACATATTCCTACAAGCTTAATTTCTAGTGTACCAATAATGTAGTTTAATATGAGGCTCTTATTATGGGATTGTAATTATTCAAGAGACCAGGGGCCAAAATAATTTCAATTCATGAATATTGATAACTCGTCATATTGTAGAATTGAGGCTTCTGTGATCCATCATAGTTATAAGAAGAGCTTCGGCATAAATCACATAAAAAAGACCTTTGTCGACGCGTTTCGAACCAACTAGTGTGGTTCATCTTCAGGACAAGTTGAAGAAACACATCCGGCCTAGCATGTTAAATAGACTGACCAGAGACTCCAACGACCCAGGTCAAAAATAAATTTAATATTATTATTATTTTTATAATATTAAGATTAATAATATATTATTCTATTTCTGGAAATAAGTAAAATTAGGTACAATTAATAAATGAGAGAATAGCATCAAAAGTAATTTATTTATTTAAATTAGAATAATAACAATGGGTTGTTTAATAAAATAATTCTAATGGTTATTATTAAAAATAAAAATGATTTATTTAATAATATATATTCTAAGTCAAAACAATAATAATAGTAATAGGTTGTTAGGATAGAAATAAATAAATAATAATAATATTAGGATAAAAATAAATATATAATTTTAATGGTAAGATTAAACCAATAAATAATTCATTTATTAATTTATTTACTAAATATATATATAAATTAGTTTGTTAAGGTAAACGATGAGAATAATCATGATGGTAAGTTAAAAAGGTAAGTTAATCTGTTTATAAAATTCTTACTAATTATTATTGTTGTTATATCAAATTTGATCTGTTTATAAAATTTATTTAATTTGTTAATTAATAATACTATTATAAATATCAAGAAAACCTAAACATTAATGGTTATTTAGCCATTATTTAGCCGTTGGAGTCTCTTCTCAGCCTATTTAACATTCTAGGCCGGATGTGTTTCTTCAACTTGTCCTGACGATGAACCACACTAGTTGGTTCGAAACGCGTCGACAAAGGTCTTTTTTATGTGATTTACGCCGAAGCTCTTCTTATAACTCATCATATATCAAATTAAAGGTGAGTATTCAACCAAGCATCCTAGATTGAGGGCATACACAAATGTTGTCTTCGCGTTTTGCAGTGTTTTCAAGAGTAGCAATTGCCTTTAATTCCTAGAAATCAAAATGGTTTGCTGATGCATTAGCTACCTCAAAAAGTACATGTAAAATTCCTTTCCACCAAAATAAGAAATATGAAATTGAGGTGAAACATAGACCTGTTTTCCCAAATAATATAAGGTACTGACAAGTGTTTGAAAATGAAAAACAATTAGAATTTTTTTTACAGTTAAAGGTAGAGTTTGAAAATTTGCATATTGATATAGAAAGTAGTGTTGAAGATAACAACCAAAAAACTATTTTGAATCAGAACACTGAGAATTCTGATGAACATGAAGTACAACTTGAAGTCCTGCAATTAAAAGATAATGTAATACCAAGAGGTTTGGTACCACTTGAAGCATTATTTGATTTTAGTGTGGCTCAAAAACCAAAAATGCAACATGTAGGAGCTAAAGTGGAGGATTGTAACATAGGAACTAAGGATAATCTAATTATTGTAAAAATTTCTAAGTCTTTACTTCAAGAAGAGAAAAATAAACACATTGGTCTATTGAAAAAATAATCTAATATTTTTGCATGGGGATATGAAGATTTGAAAGCCTATGATACTAGTATTATTCAACATACTATTCATATCAAAGAGTACCAAAAACCTTTCAAATAGAAGCTAAGGAGAGTGAATCCGCTTCTGCTGCCTTTAATTGAAAAAGAGGTAATGAATATTTTTGATGCCAAGATTATTGTACCTTTCATATTTTATAAATGGCTATCAAATCTAGTGCCAGTAAGGAAAAACACTGGAGTAACAAGGTTTCGTGTGGATTTCTGAAACCTTAATAAAGTCTCTCTCAAAGATAATTACCATATACCAAAGATGGATCATATTCTATAGAGGGTAGTTGGTTCTAGCATAATTTCATTTCTTGATGGTTTTTCAGGTTACATCTAGATTTTAGTACAGCTAGATAACCAAGACAAAACAAACTTTACAACACCATGGGGAAATTTCATGTATGTGAAGATGCCATTTGGGCTTATGAATGCGAGAGAAAATTTTGAGAGCGAAATGGACATTTCTTTTGTAAATGAGAAGCATAGATTTATTGTGATATATCTGGGTGATATCAATGTGTTTTCTAAACCTGATGAAGGTCATCTGTTTAATTTAAAAATTGTTAATGAGAAATGTAGGAAATTTGGTAATTCATTGAATCATAAAAATCCTGTGTTCGATTTGGAAGAAGGTAAAATTCTAGATCATATAATTTTCGAAGATGGTATCCAAATTGACCTAAGTAGAGTTGAGGCTATCATGAAAATTGATCCCCCAAGAAACAAAAAGGAAGTACATTATTTCATTGGTAGAATTAATTTTATAAGGAGGTTTATTCCAAATTTAACTAAAAACTTAAGAGCTATCACCAACATGTTGAGAAAGGGCAGTGAAATAAAATGGAATGCAGAAGCAAAATAGTCTTTCAGTAAGGTAAAGTGAAGTTTGACTCATGCTCCTATCTTGGCTAGTCCCAATTTCACTAAGGAATTCATTATTTTTTCTTTTGCGCCGGAAAATGTTGGCATTATGATACAAGTGTTGTCCTTGATGGCAACTCACACAGATGACAGATCATAGTGCAGTAGGTTAGTAGCAAAGAATTGATAATCAGACTACAAAGAATGAAGAAAGAAAAGTATATACACAGGTTCACTATTATACCAAGTCGTGTACACATGGAGGTTCACTATATACCAAGTCGCGTATATACGTAGGTTCTCTATATACCAAGTAGGGTATACACGCAGGTTATACACATAGGTTCACTATATATAAAGGCGCGTATACATGCAGGATTGCTGATAAAAATTTGCGTATGTGTATGCACGCACTTTCATGCACGAAAAAGTGCGTACATGTGGGAAATATTATTTTTGGGTCCGTGGTATTTAGACATATGGGTTTGGGCCTTGGTATTGCGTCTGAAGTGTTGAACCTAGGTATTGGGTCCCTAGTATTGGTTCTAAATGGTTTTGGACCATGGTATTGAGTAAGGCCTAAGACTATAAAAGAAGAAGAAGATCATTAGGCAAAGGCATCCAGAAAATCTTGAATATCTGATGAAGTATGAGATCCAGTATGCAGGTTATGGGTTCATGATACCTTGCTTAATCTAAGCGAAGGAGGAATCTTAGTGGTTGATGGAGAACAGGATCTAAGGATAGATCGAGATCTAATGGCTTGGAATGAATCATCTCTATACGGTTTGATCTTGTTAAGTCTAGATCTATATACTGATGCATGTAATGTTCTGTAAATATTATGATCTGGGTATAACTCAAGTTTGGAATATCTGCAAATCATGAATGAATATTTACAAATGTATAACCTGGTTGACTATGATAAAAGCGCGTACATACGAAGGTTAGATATATATATATATATATATATATAAGTAGCGTATACCATATGAGCTATGATGTTTGAAGTTATAGGTGGTTCTGGTTGTTGATGAGTTCTGATGATTGTTTACTGGTGTTAGTATTCTGCATATTCAGTTTGGTTGATTGTGTTTAGCTTCAATGTTGATGCATGAGATCTATAATGGACCAGGATCATAATGAGTTATGTTTATGTGATCTGATGGACTAGATCTGGTTGCTAACTTATGTATTATCCTTGTATATGTAATGATCTAGGTATGCCTGAACTCAGGAAATGTAGCAAAGCTATAAGTAAGTAATTGATGACATATAGGTTGGTTCGCTTTGGTAAAGTTGTGTATACATGCTGGATCAACTCTTCCAAGTAGCATATGCACTCTGATGCATGTTTTTTGATGATACAGTTAGATCTGAATGTTTTTGCATAGTTCTGTGTTCTGCTCTGTATTCTGGTGACTGCAGTTTGTTGACAAGGTTTCAGTGTTTCAGTATTGGGTGATTCAGAGATTAATGATGCTAGTGTTGATTGATTGTGTGCTTCAATGATATTGATGGGTCCAGTATGAAAATTGGATGAAACTTGGCCTTCAGATTATGCTATTGTGCTTCAGGAGTATCCAGTCTGAAAATTTATGAAACGTGGTGCCTGGAGGAAGAAAGAGAAGGTTGTAGCCTTTTGTAGGTCGGCACCTATGTACTAGTACATCAGCTAGTACAAGAGCAAAGGGGGTGGTAGCTCCCTTCCAGTAGCAGCTGGAAAACAAGTGAAGGTTGGAGCATTCAGTAGGTCGGCACCTAAGTACTAATAAAAGGATCGGCTAGTACAAGAGCTAAGGGGGTTGCAGCTCCCTTCCAGTAGAAACTAGAGAACGAGAGAAGGTTATAGCATTCTACAGGTAGAAGCTTGTGTATTGGTATAAGACTGCACTAGTACAGAAATATTGTAAAAATAAGTTTCTTATTAAAAGAAGATAGAGATGACTTGCAACAGGTGGTTTTCACCCATATTGGGTTTCCACCTTATATCATGGTGTTCATGTGTGCTTCTTGTGTGTGATGATTTGTTCTGTTTTACTACTCCTGTTTACTGTTCATATGGCTAATAATGTTCTAATACACTCATTAAGGATCAACTAATTGAATCATAAGTTTACTAGAGATACGCTTGTTGCACTACACACAGTTGCAGATACATGCGGTTTGCCTTAACTGAAGTAGCATATATGAATCTTAATATGGAAATGAAAAATTTATGTCGATTTGATAAAACTGATTCACCCCCCCCCCTCTTAGTATTATTTCCAACAATTGGTATCAGAGCAGGTCCTTCGGTAGAAGCGTTATTGCTTTAACGAGATCCGTAGAACAATGGGAAAGAAGCTTAAGAAGAAAGCGCCTAAGAATAAGAAGACATCTCAGAAGAGCTATGACAGTGGGAGAATTGATTAGGGAATATGTGGAAGAAGCACTTCAGATTCAGAATCACTTCAGAATGAAGATGAGCAAGCAAAAGAACTATTAGGTATGAATTTGTTATCCTCTGGTGATACATCTATCTATCGATTTGAAAATGATGAAAGTGATAGGGAAACAACTGAATTTTCTCTTATGGGTGAGCAAGAAAGATATCAAATAGAGACAGAATTTAAAAGGCTTACAGACAAAATTAGAGATCAACAAGGTCTATTGAACAAAAGGGAATATGTCTTTAGAAAAGAAGCTACCAAACTAAAAGCTCAACTAGAGGAAGGAAACAAGGTAAGGAAGTTATTCAAGGACAAGGAAGATCAATGTCAAAAGTTGCAGGATGAAGTGACATCATTAAGAAATGAAGTCAATGAAAGGAGCACAACAAGCAAGGAACTCAGAGATAGATCCAGTTACTATGAAAGTCTTGAAGCTACGATCCTCTCAATAAAAGAAGATCTTGAAGAATCAAATAAGCAGAATAAAGAACTACTCCAAGCTCTTGAAAAACAAGAAAACAAAGTTCTTGAACTAAGACATCAATTGGAAGAAGGAAGAAAAGCTGAAGAAAACACGAAGAGGCAGTATCATGAAAAGGAGGAGCAACATCACGTTGAGGTAAATATTCTAAAAGATAACTTAGAAGAAAAGGATAAGCTCTTACGATTTCAAGATAGCACTAAGATCTTGGATGATATTCTTAGTAGTCAAAGGTCTCCTGCTATCAAAACTGCGTTTTTGTGAATCTGTTGAAGATGAATCTAGCTCACAAGGAGAGGCAAGGAACTCTAATGAAAAATATAAAATAATCAACAAGGAGATGAGAGGACAACCCCATCAATAGTGAAGGAAAGAAATTCTTCAAAGAAAATATTTTACTCCTCTGATGAATAATGTTGAATGTTATGTATGTCATAATCTTGGACATGTTGCAGCCAGATGCAGAAGAAGGATGGTTCAAGACCATCACACAGAAATATCATCACGTTCCAGGTACTTTAAGGGATATTTCTTTACTTGCAATATGTTTGGTCACAGAGTTGTTGATTGCTATAAAAGGAATATGAAAAATGTAAGATGTTATGCATGTAACAAGATTGGACATACAACAAAGGAATGCAGAAACAAAGTACGGGAACCATACCGAAAGGAGAAAACATCATCACACTTGAAAATATGGAAGAAGAAGGAAGTACAATCAGAAAGATGTGGCATGGAACAATATATAGACATAAAAGTCTCAGACGGAGCTGAAAGTGTAAAACTTCACTGTCCTAAATCTCATACGCAAGTTTCATAAAGGGAAGTCGCATATATACGCAAGTTAGTTACTGCACAATCACATATATGTTAGTTTGAGGAAAAGCAGTAGGGATAGGCTCAGAAAAAGGGTCTGATATGACTTAGTCCATTATTTCCTTTGCTTAATAATGGTTACAATCTGCTGATGATGTGTGGAAATGTCTTGACACTTGTAAGATGTTTAAAAGTGTTTTGATCCTAAATTAATGATGATGATGCCTTGACACTTCTTGCTGATATATGCATGATCAAATCTGACAGTGAACAGATGGCACAAGTTCAAGGGGAGCATATGCTTTAAATAATATATTATTGGCATTATGGTTAGTAGTCTTTGGTAATGATGCTTATATGGCTAAATGATATATCTTGTTATGATATGGTTATGAGTTGTCCATGACAAAATCTCATATGATTCTTGGGGTTACATAGTTGATGTTCAGATCAGATTTGTGGTTGATTCTCTGATGATGCATATATGGTGCTTACATGGTGATATTCATAAGGATAAGGAGAAGTACAAAGCTTGAATACACATATTCATTACTTGATGATGAGTCACTCATATGTTTCTTTCGTCATATGCATAAAGATCGTATAATACAGTTATGATGCAGGATTCCTGTTGTTCTTGGCGCTGATATGGATGAGGATTGTTGTTGTTGATGATATCAAGAAGTCTTGACAAATGATGTTGATCTCAAGACACATAGTGCTGGATACATGAATGATTACTCAAAGTTTCATTGCTGGAGACATGATGATGATGATTTCTTACCTATATGATGATAGGTTGATAGTTACATATGTTGATTGATGCATATGTTCCCAAAGTGATGATACTTGGATCATGCAAATATTGATGTTGATGAGACAACTATTGTATTTTTAACATATGATATAATGTGAATAATTCTATATGTCATATGCAGAATTCTGTTCAAAAGGATGAAGTTGATGTAGACATACCTTGTTATAGGTTGATGACTTATACCCTAATGAACATATATAGGTTGTTGGTCTAGATGTTGTTGACAAATGCTTATGGGGCAGATCATACATTGTGTATGATAGTTGCTGATGACTATCATGATCTTATTTAGATGTTTGGTCTCTGTTATAAATGTCATGTAAAGGTCATATCAAGACCCATGATATAATAGTTTGACTCTATCTATTGTAGTCATTTGATGAATCCCTTTTGGCCATATGATGTAATTTGTACCCCCACTATGCATGGGAAGGATGATATAATATTTCAGTCATGTACAAACATTTTGGTATCTGGCGTATCCCCACTTGGTTGGGTGGATGATTCAATATTGGTATATCCCCACTGGGTTGGGAGATGGATGTATGTATGAGCCTTTGGTGATAGGAAGGTCATTTATGATAGAGTCATGTTCTTCTTGTAGAACATCCTTTTGCAGACCTTGCTTACAGTCAGGGGGAGCATGAACAACACACTTCAGTAGAGCATAGATTTTAGCATGTACTCAGAGGGAGCATGGATAGATTGGTACATATTGACATATACAAAAGGGGAGCTCATTCAGAGATTTCAGCAGGTACTCAGGAGGAGTATGGATAACGAAATATTTATCAAGGAATGAGAATATCTTGGTTCGCCCTTTGCCTCTGATGTCAAAGGGGGAGAGTGAATGGTGTTGTTTCCATCAATTCCAAAGGGGGAGATTGTTGGAATTATGATGCATGTGTTGTACTTGATGGAAACCCACTTGTAGTAGAACATCTCACTTATACATAACTAGATGAATCTATAGAAGAGAGATCAGATGTGACAGAACACATGGGATGCAGGACAGATCAAAGGAATCAGTTCAGATGTAATGTACAATGAAAACTCATTAAGTTGACCATTCTTAGTATGGCAAGATATCTTTTCCATCAAGTCCAAATGGGGAGATTGTTGACATTATGATACAAGTGTTGTCCTTGACGGCAACTCACACAAATGACAGATCATAGTGCAGCAGGTCAGTAGTAAAGAATTGATGATCAAACTACAAAGAATGAAGAAAGAAAAGTATATACGCAAGTTCACTATATACCAAGTCGTGTACACACACATGTTCACTATATACCAAGTCGCGTAAATACACAGGTTCTCTATATACCAAGTATGGTATACACGCAGGTTATACACGCAGGTTCACTATATATAAAGGTGTGTATACACGCAGGATTGCTGATAACAATTCACATATGCGTATGCACACACTTTCATGCACAGAAAAGAGTGTACATGTGGGAAAGCTTATTTTTGGCTCCGTGGTATTTAGACCTATGGTTTAGTACCTTGGTATTGCATCCAAAGTGTTGAACCCAGGTATTGGGTCCCTAGTATTGGTTCTAAATGGTTTTGGACCATGGTATTGAGTAAGGCCTAAGACTATAAAAGGAGAAGAAGATCATTAGGAAAAGGCATTCATAAAATATTGAATATTTTATGAAGTATGAGATCCAGTATGCAGGTTATGGGTTCATGATACCTTGCTTGATCTAAGCTAAGGAGGAATCTCAGTGGTTGATGGAGAAGAAGATCTAAGGATAGATCGGGATCTAATGGCTTGGAATGAATCATCTCTATACGGTTTGATCTTGTTAAGTCTAGATCTATATACTGACGCATGTAATGTTCTGTGAATATTGTGATCTGGGTATAACTCAAGTTTGGAATAGTTGCAAATCATGAATGAATATTTACAGATGTATACGCTAGTTGACTATGATAAAAGGGCGTACATACATAGGTTAGATACATATAAGTAGTGTATACCATATGAGCTATGATGTTTGAAGTTACAGGTGGTTCTGGCTATTGATGAGTTCTGATGACTGTTTACTGGTGTCAGTGTTCTGCATATTCAGTTTAGTTGATTGTGTTTAGCTTCAGTGTTGATGGATGAGATCTATAATTGATCAAGATCATAATGGGTTATCTTTATGTGATCTGATGGACTAGATCTAGTTGCTAACTTATGTATTACCCTTGTATATGTAATGATTTGGGTATGTCTGAAGTCAGGAAATGTTGCGAAGCTATAAGTAAGTAATTCATGACATATACGTTGGTTCGCTTTGGTAAAGTTGTGTATACTTGATGGTTCGGCTTTTCCAAGTAGCGTATGCACTCTAATGCATGATTTTTGATGATATAGTTAGATATAAATGTTGTTTCAGAGTTCTGTATTCTGCTCTGTATTCTGGTGACTACAGTTTGTTGACAGGGTTTCATTGTTTCAGTATTGGGTGATTCAGAGATTGATGATGCTAGTATTGATTGTGTGCTTCAATGATATTGATGGGTCCAATATGGAAATTGGATGAAACGTGGCCTTCAGATTAAGCTGTTGTGCTTCAAGAGTATCCAGTCTGAAAATTTATGAAACGTGGTTCCTGGAGGAAGAAAGAGAAGGTTGTAGCCTTCTGTAGGTTGGCACCTATGTACTAGTACATCAACTAGTACAAGAGCTAAGGGGGTTGTAGCTCCCTTCCAGTAGCAGCTGGAAAATGAGAGAAGGTTGTAGCCTTGTATAGGTAGAAGCCTGTGTACTGGTATAAGACTGCACCAGTACAAAAATATTGTAAAAAAAGGTTTCTTATTAAAAGAAGATAGAGACGACTTGTAGGAGGTGGTTTTCACCCACATTGGGTTTCCACCTTATATCATCGTGTTCATGTGTGCTTCTTGTGTGTGATGATCTGTTCTGTTTCACTACTCCTTTTTACTGTTCATATGGGTAATAATTTTATAATGCACTCATTAATGATGAACTAACTGAATCATAAGTTTACTGGAGATACGCTTGTTGCACTACACACAGTTGCGGATACACATGGTTTTCCTTAACTGAAGTATCGTATATGAATCTTAATATGGAAATGAAAAATTTATGTTGATTTGATAATACTGATTCCCCCCCCCCCCCTCTCTGTATTAGATCCAACAGAAAATACTATTGCACCAGTGCTAATGCAGAAGAATAAGGAGGGACATGAGCAGAACACAGCCTTTTTTAGTAGCGGGTTAAGATATTTTTCTTTGAAATACAATATTATGGAAAAGTAATATTTTTCCTTCGTTAAAGCCTTGAAATATTTCAATGTATGTTTTTCATTCCCATAAAATTACATTTTTTAACAATGTAGCAGTAAAGGATATCCTTACTAAGAATGATCCAAATAGAAAAAGAGGAAAATCGATAGTTGTTATTTTAGGATGTGATATTAAGATTAAGCCTACAAAGCTTATTAAGGGTCAAGGGTTGGCCAAACTAATGGTTGAATCAAATTTTAATGCATTGGACAACAATTTTATTATTGCTTTAGATGCGGAAGAAGACTCTATCTAATAGGCATGAGAGAGTTTTGTTACTTCCCCTCGGTACACAAACATAGTTTATGTTTTACAACATTTACAAGCTCCACCAGGTTTGACAAACACTAAAGCAAGATTTTTGAAATTAAAAGCTATTAAATTCTGCATTTTGGATCAAGCTTTATCTTGGAAAGATGTTGGGGGGATTTTATTAGATTGTTTGTTGGAGGAAAAAGTAGATAAGATGATGGAATATTTTCATAAAGGTGACTGTGGAGGACACATTTTCTGGAAGACTACAACAAATAAAATCTTTAGAGTTGGTTTCTATTGGCCTGCCTTATTTTCTGATGTGCACAACAGAGTTTCTACTTGTCATAGCTTCTCATGTAGCACTTGCAAACATTGCTCGAAGTAACTCGGTGGCACCCTTGGAAGTATCTGATAGCACTAGGTCATCCTCATCTAATTGTATCTTGAAATGAGTGATTATACAAATGGAGTTGATATTTTTACTTAATATTCCTTTTGTGGTAAAATCTCAAAGCACTATGATGAGATGGCTCTTGCACAAACTTCCCTTTTCTAATAGTTCTCCCCACTCCTTGCAATCATCACCCTGCTCCTCATGATTATCACCTCACTCCTTGTAATCACCATTGAACTTGAGTTGATGTTTCCTCGTGTATGTGTAACTAAAATGAAATTTAGTTTACTAATTAAAGGTGGTCAAGTTTACTCACCAACTCCAACCCATAAAATATTCATTTCTCGACCATTACACATTTTATCATCATATGTATAGTGAATAGGTGAGGGTTTTCATACTTGAGTATATCTATGACGTTGATCTACTATAGAAGCTTGCATACTGGAGTTGGTCTTCATACTAGGATGATCCTAAAGGTGTTGATTTCCTTTTTTTCTTATGCACATGTCCTCATAACATAATATTTCTTTGACTGGTAGGATTTTTGTGTATGCAGGTTTCTTCTATGTGTCCAATTTGCTGTTGGTTGAGCGGATGGATTATCAGCTAATGTTCCCCACCTTACTTCAAAAATGGCTCCATAATTCTCAAGGTGGCTGGATCTCTTTCTCTATGGGTGGAAAGCATTGATCCTAGGATTTTTGGTGTGACTGCATAGGTTTCTATAGAAGGAATCCTCTTCATGTAGTCATCATTTAGTTCCTCTTTTAGACCCTATATTGCATGTGGAATTTTGAGGGAAAGTCAGAAAAGGAACAAGGACAACTTTAGGATCATGAGGAAGCGGTGAAGGTGGGGGGGGGGGGGGGGGATGAAAGCAGAGCTTTTCTGTTATTTTTTGTATGCATGGTAGAGTGGAGGTTGAAACTAAGCTTTTGACTAGATGGAGTTGATGGGTGATGAATTTGATGTTGGTGGACCTCTCTTAACACTTCCTAAACAAGAAATTACCTCTTGGCCTCTTTCTCGAATCATGTCTTCCTCCTATGAAATTTTGAGCTCGTCTTGTAGCATTAAATGGTCCTCTTATATCATCACATCGAGGAGCAAAAAATTGATTCTATTATTGGATAGATGGTGAAGAAAGGTAGGGAGGTGAGCGAATGAGGTGAAAATGCAATGGGTGCTTGGAAAAATGAAGTTATTCACCTGTAGAATATGACCTATAGTCATGGTTCTGTTGACTGTTTAGAGTCCTGCAAAAGAGAGATGTTAGCATAAGCAGTGTAAGAACTCCTTCCTTGTCTTTTTATTTTCTCTTTTTTATTGTTTTTCTTTTAAGGCATGCAAGCTACCACTACATAGGTTTTCAACTTGCATGCTTTCCCTAGGCGCCTCAGAGGAGGTTTCACTTGGGTATCTTTTCATATTTTATTTCCTTGTTTTGTTTTTCTTTCTTCTTCTTTCTTGTTACCCTCAGGCTGATTCAAAAAGGTTTCAACGCTAGAGTTGACCTCAAATGCCTCATGGAGGTTTTCATCTAAGCCCTTTTGTTTTCTTTTTTTTTTTCTTTTTTTTTTTATATAAATTTTCTAGACTAAGGGTTATGATCCTCCCAATAACATTCAATTCTCTGCTGACTAAACTGACAAACTCTTCCTTGCAGAGGGATTTTTTATACAACTTCAACCTATATCCATTTACAAGTAGGGGAATACCTTTCTCATCAATGGTTCTAATCTAGAGATACCCATTCCCATGACATTTCTCTACTAGATATGGACCCATCCATCTTGTCATTAAATTCCCCTTGAAATCCCTGGAACTAGAATCATACAACAAGGATCAATATCCTTTTTGAAAATTCTTCTCCTAAATGTGTTTGTCATGGAAAATATTCATCTCCAGTTGGATTACCCCAGTGTGTAGGAGAGCTTGCAACCTTAAATCATCTAAAGCATTAAGTTGGAGCAACCTCTCCTATTGTGTTGTGGTGAAGTCTAAGTCTAATTAAGATGTCATCCTCAAGGTGTTGTATTCAAACTCAATAGAAAGTAGAGCCTTCTCCCCATAAACTAGTTCATATGGAGTGAATCTAGTGGTGGTCTTCCAAGTGGTGTTGTAGGCCCAAGTGGCTGATACCAATCTCTTTGCCCAATATTTTCTATTGCTATTAATAACCTTAGTTAAAATGTTATCCATTTTTTTTTGTGACCTCTACATACCCTTTTTCTTGAGGGTGATAGGTAGTGGATGTCATGTGCTTTATGTGGTGTTGCTTCATGAGATATTCAATAAAATTTCACGTAAATTTTTCTCCTTGATCAATGACTAACTACCTTGGAAAACCAAACTTGTAGAAGATGTTCTCCCTCATAAAATTAGCCACCTTTTGCTCAATTTCTTCTTTAACTGCATTTTTTCAACCCATTTTGTTAGGTAATCAATGCTCACAATGATATACTTATTTTGTCCTGATGGGGGATCAATAGTTCCAATTAAATACATGCCCCAATTATCAAATGGCTCTAGGGTCACTTGAGGTTGTATGGAATTTTATCCTTGCGTGTGTATTTACCCATCCTTTGGCATTGAACACACCTAGTGGTGTACCTTATTGCATCCTAATGTCAAGTGGGCCAATAATAACTTGATTGTAGAACATTGAAGGTTATCCTCTTAGAAGCAAAGTGTATCCCACGGGTCCATTATGGCATGATGAGAGGATGTCAAAGACCTCCTCTTCCCTCTCACACCTCCTCAAGATATGATTTGGTCCCAATCTAAAAATATTTCCCCTAATCCAAGTGAATGGGGCACTTTTCCTAACAATATTTCTCTTCTCTTTGGAGGATATATTAGGAGGGAACCTCCTAGAAATCAAGTAGTTGTCTATATTAGAAAACCAAGGAGAAAGCACCGATATGGAAAAAAGATGTTCATTTAGAATTTTATCATCCACCATTTCTTCATTATTTGCAGGTAGGGTTAGTCTTGACAGGAAATATGAAACCACATTTTCTTTCCCTGGTTTGTTGATAATGGTGAAATCAAATTGTTGAAATAATAACAACCATCTAATTATACTAGCATTAAAATTAGGCTTGTTTACTAAATATTTAATGTATGCATGATCAATGTGAAAAAAAGTTTGATAAACAATGATGTAGTTCCTAAACGTGTTTAAAGAATGTACCACATCCAAGGGTTCCTTTCCAATGAATTTATAATTCAACTCAGCTTTAGAGAGGTTCTTATTGATAAAATCAATAGCATAAGAAAATTTCTCTTCCACTTGTCCTAAGGCTGCCCCTATAGCTTTATCTAATGCATATGTGTGTATATGGAAAGGGAATGCCCAGTTGTGACCCCAAAGGATAGGTGCAGTGGTCAAATTTTATTTCAACATTTCAAAGGCCTATTGACAATTACTTGTCCAAAAAAAGTCTGAATCTTTGGCCAACAATCCAAACAAAGGTGAAACTAGCATACTAAATTGTTTAATGAACCTCCTATAATACCCAAATAATCCCAAGGAGCTCCTAAAATCACATTGTTTTTGAAGGATGAGGACCCTTTTAATGATGGAAATTTTGCTTGGGTCAACCTGTATCCCCTCCTTGGATATATAATGGCCAAGGAAAGTCAATGCATTCATCAAAACTTCACATTTCTCGAGACTCAATGACAGATTAATTTTAATGAATTTCAATAATACTTGGCATGGACAGACATATCTTTTTAGAATTCACATCCATAAGGAGTGAAGTCATCCATGTAAATCTCAACAGTGTCATGAAGAATTTTAACAAATATTCTTAAATTTCCCTCTGGAAAGTAGTGGGGGCATTACACAGACCGAATGGAAGGACCCTATAAGAAAAGGTACCCCAAGAACATGTAAATGTGGTCTTATCTTGGTCTTCAGGGCTAATTTGGATTTCGTTGTATCCACTAAATCGATCCAGGAAGGAGAAGAATTTATTTCCTGCAAGGCCATCTAGGAGTTGGTCAATGACGGGCAAAGTAAAATGGTCCTTCTTTGTAGCCTTGTTAACTTCTCGGTAATCAACACAAATCCTTTGCTTCCCATTTTTATTGGGGACTAAAACAAGTTGTGACACCCACTCACTATCTGAAATGGGGTATATGAACCCCACATCTAGTAACTTCTGTAATTCTTCTTTCACAATGTTCTTAAGAGTTGGGCTCATCCTTCTCTTGGGTTGATGCACAATATTGCATCCCTGCTTGATGTAAATATCATGAGTACAAAATGAAGGATGCACACCTTTCATTTCCTTATAATCCCAAGAAAAAGCATCTAAATGTTGTGTCGTCACACTACATAATTGTTCTTCCTTCTCATAAAAGAGATATGGGTCGATCTTTACATTTATGGATGGACCAATCTCCATAATATTGATAGGTTCTAGGTTTGAGTCAACAGAGAAAAATCTAGTCCAAGGACTACTCTCAGATTATTTCATCAGTTCCTCCACGAGTATGGTAGTGGGAGTTTGGTTCTGTAAGATATGGCCAATAAGGTCATCTTCATAAAGTCCCCCCCTCCTATAATAGTGTCTAGAGTGCAGACGGGGTAGAGGGATGTCTAATAATATTCTTTGTCTTCCCACTCTTCTAACCATAAGGGTAAGTCATGTTCAATACAAGGTTGAGGAATAGGATACAACACAGTTTGTTTGGATAAATGCCCATTGTTAATATTCATGTTCCCAACCTTGAAACTAATGTAGGCATCAACAGTGGCCAGCCAAGGTCTTCTTAGAATGAGAGGATAGCCATTAAACTTCATTTTGGGTTGGAGTACCAGGAAATAAGTGGGGAACTCCTAGGATTCAATGGTGACCATCACATCGTTAATAACTCCCTCAGGAGCTATTGTGGACCTATCTGCAAGTTGCAGCACTATGGTGGTCTTCCTTAAATCCCCTCGGAGGTTGAGATTTAGCATGGTTTCCCTAGTCATTACATTGATTTCACCCCAAGATCAATCAAGGTATTAGCGACCACAATACCATTGATGCGTACATCCACTACTGGACTACTAGGATCCAAGTACTTTGTGAAGGTTACTCTTCCCAACATCAGCTCAGATAGTTTTCCAACAACATTGATTGCGGGAGTATCTCTTCTACTTATCCCATGCATTTTGAAACATTCCTCCTTGATAATATTTTTCTGAATGGTAACATATTTGATGGCATGGAGGAGGGGTACCTTCACACACAAATTCTTCAACTCTTGTGGAATTTCAACCACTTTTGGGGTGTGGTTTTTAGGGTGGACAAATATTTCAAGATAAGGAGGTGCATTGATTTGAGGGGCACTCTCCTCCTTCTCTTCTTCAAGATTTTTAGGTGGAGAAGGTGGTTGATTATCTAGGAGAACTCTCCCAGACTGAAGGTTTATCTCTTGGATTTCCATAGAAAGAGTAGGATAGGATGTTTCCCCACCATAGATCTGTTGTGCCTGCTTATTATTCAGGTTTGAATTTGGTTGAGTAGGAATTTGAGGTTGTTTAGGTGGAGTACGTCGAGGAAGTTGTGGTTGAGGTTGAGATGGAGGCAGTAAAGCAGGAGGTTGGGTGGTGTGAGGCCTGCACCCTGGTGAGCGGTTACCCCATTGGGAAGGTTTGGGTGGGTATGGCTGAAAAGGAGGGTTGATAGGCTGAGGAGGATATTAAGGAGTACAATACCACTGAGGAGGTTTCGACCATGATGGATGAGTGGAAGGGTACCAAGGATGGAAAGGCACATTTTTATGTGGATTGTAGTGAGGAGAATTTTCATCTTTCATGTCATGTTGATATGGCCAAGGACCTGGGGGTCTCCTTTGGTTAATGAGGCACAACTACTCGAACCTACCTTCTACCCCTCCTTGGTATACAACCCTTAGACCTAGTAGAGAGGGGACTTTATCTTTTGCATGATTCTTCTCACAAACTAAGAAGAATTCTATGACATTCAATTGGCACTCATTCCTAGGGTATGTCTTAGTGCATCTAAGGTAGACGATAGCCAGCTCCCTCTCTGCTTCCTCTTGATTTATTTTGATTTTCATAGTATCCATTTGTAAGGAAATGGTATCCAACATTTCACTCTTAAAATCTTCCAACATACTTCCTATCTCATGCCTGATGTTTGTTATGGAGGGAGAGGAACTATCCAATCTTTACCTAGAGCTACCCTTCTTCCTATCAACCCTAAAGTAATTCTTGAATAGAGTTTTGATCTCATCATAAGGAAATTGGTAGATATCTCCTCCATATAGCATGTTGATGGTTTCCATTACATATTCCTTGATACCTCATAGAAAAACTAACTTGAGTGACTCAGGATCAAGGGTATAGTTGCCCTCCTATAGTTGAATTGAAAACTTTCCTCATTTCCTCCAAATATTCATTAGGTCCAAGGCTCATCCTAAATATTTCCTCCTTTGTTTATTTGTATGTAGAGTAACCATGATATTTTTCATTGTATGTTTTTTTAATTTGGGCCATGTAGTGATGGTCACTCTAGTTAGCCTCATAAACCAGTGCAATGATGCATCTTTGAGGGTAGGAGGAAACAACTTTAACTTCTATTCATTAGAGGCATAGTCATAGGTCCTACAAACAACAATAAACTCAAACATGAAAATGTCAATATCTTCAAAGGTTAGGCCATGGAGATGTGGAAGGGAAGGAGAGATTATATTTTTCATTCTAGCCTCTCCATTGGTTTCCCTGATAGGGAAAATCTCATTGTTATATTTTTTAGCCATAGTTTGGGTAGGTTAGATAGGTTCTTATTCTCCCATAGGTTCTTCAAAAATTTCTCTTGGCTTTCCTAAATGGTTTTTCAACTCTTTTGTAGTTAGAGAGGAAATTTCATAGTAATCAAAGAATAATTAAGTTTGACTAGTTGAGGGGGTGGGGGTTTTTGGTAAGAAATTCCCCGGGTTATCCCTACTCCTACGAAACATGAAAGAACTAGCTTTGTTGATTTTTTTTTAATAATTTTCAAAGCAATAAGATTGATTCAAAATAGAAAAGAATAAGAAATTATTTAGTAGAAACAACACCTTGTTAGACACCTCCCTAATAATGGCACCAAAAATTGTTGAGACCTCGTATTTCACCAACAATGTTGCAAGTACCAAAGGCTCTTCAACTCAAATTATCAACCCAGGGTTCATATAAACTTAGAGGTGATAGTTCTATACAAACAATAGTTTAGGTTCTACTCATGTTAATCATATCCACAAAATCATATTAGGATGTTCAAAGACCATTCCTCTAACTAATTGTAGTGAAAACCTCTAATGAAAGCATAAGTGAACATGATTATGCTACCGAGGTGAAAATTCCAATCATCAAACGTAAATGTTAATTGAAGATGCATAAGGAAAAAATATAATGTATTTGTAGAAATAACTCATGATAATCCACTTGCATAATTGATTAAAATAAATAACCTACCTTACATGCATCATTTATCTACTCACACTCGCTGAAATTGAGAAATCACATCTTTATCATGCCTATGACAAAAAGAATGCTAAATCTAACTTTTGTTTTCTATCTAATGGTTTCAGTAATGAAAGGATTAGGTTTGTGTGGTCCTAAAGTCTTCCCTAATTATAAAATCACATTTTGGGGGCTATTATTCAACTTAAATATGCCAGAGTCCATGTTTGGACCAAAAATGGTTGAAGAAATCAAAGCTACCGAGCTTCTACAGGAGGCCTTGTTTTGCTACAGGAGGGGGTCCGAGAGAATTTTGAGCATGGAAATGGTATCTTAGGGATTAAGGAATATAGATGGATGTAGGAGGTAATAAATGAAAGTTTTGCGATCCCCTTGGCTAATCCTAGCACCCCTCAAAGGTCTATCTTGCACCAAAGCTTGTAGATTCTTTATGGTGCCCCTTATTTCCCTTGACAGGGTGATTATGGATACAGAGGTTGGGAGCAGTGTGAGCTTCCTAGTAAGAGGATGGAGAAATCTAGGTTAGTGTGGTAAGGTATGCCAAACTCTTCATATTAGCACAATTCCTTCTGCTAGCCAAATACTGTAGATTTTTATGTAGATTCACAGCTCATGTAATGTACTAAAACACAAGACAAGAATATACTCTACTCTTTAAACAGCATAAACCAATAGACCAATGAAAACAATAATAGGAAATAGGAAGAACACAATGGCACATAACACAATATTTATCCAAGGAAATACACTGCTCAAAACCCCTACTATCTCTATTGCATTAATCATAAATCCAAGATGAAGATATAATGCTTGTTCTCACTAGAACAGTTCCCTCACTATTATAATCAACTCTCTTCTCACAAGCTAGTTCAAGCCAAACCAAAGCCTATTCTACTACTCTCGAAGCCCCTATTTCCTTGTGTGATTCCTAGAGGAATTAGCCTCTATTTAATGAGGAAATCCTTGTTCCATAACTGTGCAATCCAAATGGAGCCCCTTCTCTTATTGCATGCATGATCAATACCACTGAGAAAATCATACAAATGATAGTACACTGTCCCTAGACTCTAATCTCAAATGAGTCTTCCTCTGAACTAACATGCATGAGTTTCTCATGAATGAATATTCAATTAGTTGGAGTAGCACTGAGGATGCACTAGTGCACCAACTCACTAATAGACCTCTACTAGTTCCAACAACAATTAGAACTATTTTAATTGTCTATAACTCAATCAAACTAAGTTATCTCATTACAACTCAAATAAACTCAATCTAGACCCCTAAAACTTAGGGATCACACTTGTGTGACTTTAGATAGACTTCCAACTCGAACTTCCTAAATTAAATAAGTCAACTTAAATTAGTTGACTATTACAAGTTGCTATGAGAAAAGAATTACAATTTAATTCAAGGAAAATCTAAATTTGAATTTCTAAATGTTATTTTTAACATTTCTTGTTTTATTTTACACACTCCCTGTAAAAAAAGAATTCAACTCCATCCCGATCCTGAAACTTCGGAATGTTCTACATGCAACACTTCTCTCTATTTTTTTTGCTACAAAAACTCCTAAAACAAAAAAACATTCAACCTAAATCAATATGATGCATCTGTCATCAATGTCTTTGATTGCTACTACCCCTGCCGACTGAAAAAAATTGCACTTTTATTGACTCTACCTTTATGCATTGTTGTCAACCCTTCTCTTCACTCTTCAATATCTAACTACTCTAGCCTCCATCACTCTGATCTCTGATTGTATCTATCGCCATTGGTTCCTCCTAATACTATGTATTTTGGGCTCCCGTAGCAAGGTACTATCCATGAGACAAAACTTCTCAATGGATCCTGCCACATTTTAGCCCTCTTGGGATTATGACTTCACATTGCCCCACCTCACACCTAGAGGTATGGCATGTGTTCCCTCTACCCACTTGGCTCAAAATTCCCCTATACTAGAGGTCTCTACATAAGTGGATGCCTCCACTCGGTCTCCTCTCTACTTCTCTAATTGTGTCTAATCCATAATTGTCTGAGATTGCTTCTTCTTTGTTGTAGTGGATCTCTCCACTAATTTTTTCTCTACTTCTCCAATTGTGGTTGCTCCACAATTGTCAAGGACTACTTCTGGGGCTTCTTCTGGGGCTGCATGTTGAGAGGTAATT
>APFE030498339.1:46170-90105 GCA_000404065.3 Pinus taeda | reverse complement strand
CCCATCTCTGGTGTTCCATCAAAACTCCTCTTGTACCAAATTCGACCATATTCATTCCTAATCTAGCAACTTCTCCCTCCCATTGACAGATTCTTGATAACTATGGCAACTCTTTGGAAGGCTTCAGAGAGCTAGAATCACCATATCATCCTTGGAAATGGTGATTCTAACACTTCCAAGATCATCCCAACAATGAGTGAACTTGGTCAAGTAATTTGAAATTGAGTTGCCCACCTCTATCTTAATTTTTCGAAGTTTCTCCTTCAGTGAAAACTTCCTATGACCACTATTGTTTTGAAACAGGTATGTCAATTCTTTCCACATAGCATACAGAGTTTCCTTTCCATGGAGACTCGAGATAGTGTGTTCTTGAACTCCCTCAAGCATAATTCTCCTCACCCTTGCCACACACTTCTTCCATTCAGCTGGATCTTTGGCATCTGATGTTGGTGGCTTAGGAATATCCTGATCAATGAATTCCTTGAGGCCATTATCTTCTAGCACTACCTCCATCCTTTCCTTCCATTCTATGTAATTTGTGTTGCCATCCGAGGCATAGTCGAGACTCAAACCATAGAAAGCCATTTGGCGACCCTGAAGTGTGAACTACAAATTCAAATTCCACTTTTAACCCCAAACTTGAAATCTCCTATATTATATTCTCTTAAGCTCTGATACCATGTAGATTTTTACGTAGATTCGCGGCTCATGTAATGTACTACAACACAATACAAGAATCTACTCTACTCTTTAGATAGTGGAATCCAATAGATTGATGAAAACAATAATCAGCAAGAGGAATAACATCAATGGCACATAACACAATATTTATCCAGGGAAAGCTACTACTAAAAACCCCTACTATCTATATTGCATTAACCATAAATCCAAGATGAAAATACAATGCATTTTCTCACTAGAACAATCCCTGTACAAGTATAATCAACTCTCTGTTCACAAGATAGATAAATCCAAACCTTAGCCTATTATGCTACTCTCCAAGCCCTTATTTCCTTCCACAATTCCTAGAGGAATTATCATCTATTTAATGAGGAAATTGTTCTTCCATAAATGTTCAATCCAAACTGAGGTCCTTCTATGATTGCATGCATGATTTGTACAACTCGAAAAATCATACAACTGATAGTACACTGTCCCTGCACTTCGATTTCAATTGAGACTTCCTCTGAACTGACATAAATGAGTTTTCCATGAGTGAATATTTAGTTATATGGAGTATCACTGAGGATGCACCAGTCTACCAACTCACTACTAGACCTCTACTAGTTCCACCAATAGTTAGAACTAGTTTAACTGCCTATAACTCAGTCAAGCTGAGTTATCTAATTACAACTCAAATAAACTCAATATAGACCCCTAAAACATAGGGATCACACTTACATGACTTCAGATAGACTTCAAAGTTGAATTCCTAAGTTAACTAAGTAAAATTAACTTAGTTAACTATTACAAGTTGCTATGAGAAAAGAATTACAATTTAATTGAAGGACAAATTAAATTGGAATTTTTAGATGTTATTTATAACATTTCTTGTACTTATTTTCAACAAATACATGCATAAAATGATCAATAACACAGTGAAATAAATTAACATGGAAAAATGTGTTGAATTTGACTAAAATCTATTTTATCCCACAACACTAGTTTGATCACTAAAAAGATGACATTAAATCCTAAGTTGTAGAGGATAAGCATGCAAAAGGATCACAACTAACATCAATCCATTTCCAGGAAATCATAAAAAAATATATGTTTTGATTGTTAATGACGATCTTTCCGATCACTCTTCCCACAAGAGAGGTGATAGGAAAGCCTACAATTACAAGTTTTTATGATATGCTATCTAATTAAATAAGAGAATGATTGCAATTCTTTGAAACAAGAACAAGAAGGAAAAGCCCCAAGGGTTAGCTCAGTTGGTCAAAATCAGTGCCTCACCATCGGGAGGTCACAAGGTCCATTCTCCCTGAAGCCCTTGGGGTCAGGTCTTGCAGTAGGCCAAGGGGTGTCAGCCCTGATTTTTCTGTGGATGTAGCACCACCTATTGACCAGGGTGCCCGTGAACCACTCTAAAAAAAATAACAAGAAGGAAAATAAAAGAGAGGGACTAAATCCTCTAGGTTGTTCCCAAACCCAAGGGTTTCAACCTTCCAAAACTAACTCAGATGAAAATCAATGGTAAAATTCTCATTAACAAAAATAATAGGCTCATACATCATATGAAAGTTAAGAATAACAAGCGTTCATCAGACATGAGAGACATTTTGCTTGGATCTCCATGATTTAGATGGAATTGTGAAATCTATCCCACTTCGTGATGAATATAGAAGTATCCCATATCAAATTATCCAGAGGCCACCCATGACCCTGGAATGATAAGGACTAGTCCATCCAATCTAAAGAACTAGGCTCAGTAGCTACACTTAGTTGCAACAAAAATTAAAATCCTAATGAACCTTTAAGCAAGTTTATTTTCAAAAAATAATTAAGGGGAAACTTCATTGAAAGGAGGAATTCTCCCCTCCAAAATTTCGAGATTTGTGGATCTAGTTCCCTTTCTCCTTGTCATTCACTTGGAGTTCCTCGGTTGATAGTGAACTCGATCTATTGGAGAGGATTTTGTGATCTCGAGCCAAGTTAGGTAGTTAATGAGGTGGACAGGCTCCCTATATTCTTTGTAGGTGCCTCCATTGAGCCCCTGCATGGCAAATAACTCCAAAAATTCATCTTTGACCTGCATATTAATTAGTTTAGGCCATACAATGAAAGACACCTTTTAGTATTCCTACTAAGAATATTATGGCTTAAAAGGTGAATTAATGTGATAAAAGGAGAGTCTTAAGGGTTAGAGGATAGCACAATGAATTCCAAAAGATACCTATTGATGGGACCCTATAGTCTTCTCTAGATTGATCAACTTGTTCTTGCAGCTTCGAAGGTGTCTTCTAGCAAGTTCTCATTCTTCATCCCATTCATCATCATCCTATCATAACATGATAGAATGCCTGCAAATGAAATCCACTCATGACAGGACAACATTAGTTCGATAAAACCCCTAGTATAACATGATGCATAATAATCCATTAACAGAGAGAGAACCCACTGACAAGGTGGGAATCAAGCTTAAGGATTATGCAGTTGCGTAACTCAAGATGTTAGGTTCAAGGATTGAGACTTGAGACTATGCAGTGCATAGTTCAGGTAAGCCAGGGATTTTTATCTACTTAATTGAAGGGCTTAAGAGGTTAGGTTGAGGAATTGAGGATTAAGGTTACCCACTACGGGGTTTTAGATGGACAGAGGCTAAGGTATTATGTAGTTGCAAAGTTAAAGGGTTCAAGGCTATGGCTTGATGCTTGAGACTGCATAGTGTGTAAAAGAGACTATCCGAGGGAAAGGACTACATAGTTTTGGAGCACAAGATTTGGGATTGACCACTATGAATACATAGTGCATAGTTCTGGGATGCAGGGACTATGCATTTTGTAGTGCCAAGAGGAAAGGTTGAGGCTTCAGGACTGATACTGCACAATGCACAATTCAGGATGGCTGGGGGATGCCAGGTTTCTCAGTTAGGATGTTCTCTAGATCTTACTAATGGTAGGATCAATGAAACCGAAGTGAATAGTCATAAGACTTGAGTATGATCACACACTTATAATACTTGAAGACATAACATAGATCACCTATAACACATGAAGAACATATTTTCGTCAATTCAATGAAATTTTGATGGCTTACCCTAGGTGTGACACAAAATATACACTTTGTGATGATGGTGATGATGCTTATGCGACAATGCTTAAAAATTTTGAAATGAGTGTAACACATTTCTACATACTAAGAAACACCCATTAACACAAATACCATCCATTGAAAAAAACCAAAACCAAATTTATGCAATGTGAAATGATTTCATATGCTAAAATATGAAATTTTGATTTTCTTCAAAAAGGAACAATAATACTTAGAGAAAACACATGTGATGACACTTAATGTTTGCAACGATAGCATGCAAACAAAAAGTAGGTTCTGAAATTGGATTTCATATAAAACTTTGTAAGGCATTGTAGAATCGACAATAGATACCTTTTCTAATCCTCAAAGAGTGTCAGTCCACAAGATTACTTCCTTTCTTGGATTTCCTAATCTTCAAGGAGTACCAATCCTAGATGCTTATCCAATCCTCCATTATCCATTCCCTCTCCATGCCCTTCACTAGATGTATGGTTTTTATTCCTAGACTAGTGCATGACACATGAAGAAAATAATATGATGTTCATCTTCACTCCCTTTCAACTAGAGAGTTGATCCTCATTCCCTATTGAATAGGGAATATATCCTTGCTCATTATCAAACATTTAAGGGGACTTATTACTCACTCTAAAGCATAGAGGAGATTCCTTACTTCCTTTTAACTAGGAATACATAACCACAAGCTCTTTATATTGTCTCATAATTCATCAATACATCAGCTACATAGTTAATTTATGGAGATCTTAAGGTAGCTATATGACTTCTTTTCTTTTCATCTCATCATATTGAGATTTTGTCTTTCCAATGTTATGGATCCAAACTCTTTCTTCAATTTTTGATAAGGTTCAGGCCATCAATCTTTCATATCGCTTTCCTTTAGTTATCATCAACAAAGGATTATATTGGTCCAGTTGAAGTAGAGATAGTTGTAGTTCCCAATACTTATGAAAGTGATATTCATTGTCATCATATACATAAAGTTATCTTTTTGTACTACTACTTTTAAATCCCAATATGATGTATATATATTGGCCATATAATCATCCAAGGATTATCAAATTAATTCACTCAATCCGTATATTTATTGAATTGATTTCAAAACAAACAGTTGTAGATACACTAGTCTCAATTTCCATTATGTATTTCTACAATGATATTTCATGTAGAAAAACCATATACCAACTAGATAACCGATACCAAAACATCAATATCATAATTATATCGTCATGATGTCCTTTTTTCAAGATGTAAAATTCTTCTTAATTATTTCCATTGAGATCAATATTCTTTCGTATGGTCTATCTCCATGATGTACAAAAATCATTCTCCATGTTTTCACTTTTCAATCAAAGTGCTCCTCGAACAAAATAATCTACAAGGTACAATATATTATTCTCGAACTTGCCTTTGCCAATCTTCTTTCTTTCTTTAAGAGATCATTTGGATGTTTGAAAAATATCAACATGTCTATGGCATGATATCTTATGGAAGAGTCTTGATATTTAGAAATTCAACTCCTCCTTTCAAGCATCAAGTAGCCACATGGAAAACCTATCATGCTCTTGTTTCAGAGCACATTCTTGTGACAAAAATTTTATGCATGATTCCTATGGACATGAATTATACCTTATAGAGAAGAGTTATGAATACATTAGCCATCTAGCTATCCTTCCTTTGAATCAACTTTCTTCTTATCATTATCGATGATAAGCTTCCCTTCCAAATAGGAGAAATAGTTCAATTATGACATTCAAACTGAAACTTGACCATCTTCATGCTTTCATTCTTTATTGTTTCCATACTAAATGGAACATACATCAATAATTTCATAATAATTATTTCAAATATTAAATAAAATTCCCTAAATGGTGGTTCTTATTCCATGATCTTGATGATCCTTTATGTAAAATGACTACCTCTAACATTTTGTTAGAAAACACTAGGATAAATTGTGATGGGCAACATGGTACAAATATTCTCATTCTTATCAACTAGATGAATTATCTTAATGAAATTTTATCATGTAGACTCTAAATTTTCTACAATCATATGCTTCCCTCTATGATGTTATGCTTCACAAGGACCAAGAACCTTCTAGAGAATGTAAAAGTGTATGTTATCTAACTATTATTTTCTAACAGAAGAGAGAGAAACTTCAAATGAACCCAATAGAGTTGGATCTCCTTCAATAGTATAGATCCTTAGGATTCTCACTTTTTGGATTCTTCTCAGGTTCTTCCTTTTATTTAGCTATGTGAGCTCCACTCCTTTCATTCCTTTTGTTTTCTTTCTTTTTTTGAGAATTGATTGGACAATCCCTCTTAAAATTTCCATATTCATTACACCCATAGCATTGTATATTGGACATATCTTGTTTTCCTTTGGACTTTCCAAAATTCCCTTTCTTATTCTTGGATTTTACAACAAAGGCTTGATACTTCTCATTTCATTATGTGTCATCCATTGCCTTCAATCTTGTTCCTTCCAAGATACATTGAGTTGATAGTTCATTGAATGGAGTAGTATTGTTTCTTGAATAGAAACTAGTTTCAAAACTCCTCCATTTAGGTGGCAAAGAATTTATTACACAAGTATTCATCTCTTAATCAGATATGACTTCCCCAATCCCTTGTAGTTGTGTTTCTGGGAAAACTAGTGTCTATTCGATCTGCTAGTCCCACTAAGATGGGTAGCTATCTTAGAACAAACAATTCGAAGTAACTTGTGTTTTCCTTTATGTATGATAGATAAGAAAGAAGAAGAGAGCACCAACCTGAATCTTTCGCTTGGCTCGTTGCTTGTTTTCTCTCTCCTTTGATAGAGATTGCCACTCCTTTCTCACTTGTCCCGCTTTAAAGAACACTTATAGAGGAAAAGCAACAGAACACCATCAAATCATAGAGATATATAATACCATAAACAATGTAGAATCAGAAGTACATTAACCATACAATTGCATTCACAGATAGCAAGATTCAAAAATACACAAGTATATGAAGGAAAAAATAACTTTATTGATAGTAGAAGTAGAAGAGAGGATTACAACCCAGCTGTCTGATCTAGCATCATCCTCCCAGCATGAAAGCCCTCTTCACCTCCTGAAAAGGAAGATCACCCAACAATGCAATGTCTTAAAGAGAAACCAACAACGCTTCCTTACAAATTACAAAATTTCAGCCTCTAGATCTTTGAGATGAGGGATGCATATATAGATATTTGTAGAGGGGTGAGTCAGCTTTTGGGTTTTTGATTAGTGTCATTTCACTGACAGTTCTTGGTTCTACTTGGAGATTTCATGATCTCTTACTCATCCCTGGGTGAATTCAGAGAGGTAAGTGTCATATGAGAAGTTTCTAGAAGATTCTCTGGGTTTTCACTTAGCAAACAATCTCTGCCATTTGTCTACTCTCACCCATCACACCCCACAGAAGGCTCTTTCAGTATGCATCGCACTTGGCTAGTTTAGAAGCCAGTATGCATCGCACCCTAAGCATGGAGTAGTCTGTATGGGTCAGTTTTGGCTAGTTCTAAGTGATGCTTTAGGTGGAACTTCTAGGAAATGATGTAATCAGTTGACCGTGATACTTTAGGTTGTGAAAAAATACTTTTAGGGGTCTAAGAGCCAATTGTTTATCGACATATGTGATTGGGGTTGTAGTACCAAATATGTCTATAATAGTTTCCCCCTAAAGCATGAGGTCATAAATCTTCTGATGTTGGGTGAAATTCTTTATCATGAGGATCCGAGGTTTTCCGAACTGGAAGGTTACCTGTAATAAGATACAATAAAATACATTATCTTCATATTATTTTCATGATCTAGTTGAGGTGGACATTCCCATGCTCAGCTTTATAAATTCATTTTCATGTACATAGGAAAAACAATCGCTCGTTGTTGTAGACTGGTAATTCTTATAGAGCCATCATCCCTTAGCTTGGATGATCATCTGTGCAACTATGGCGTACATTTGATGTCTTTATTTCCTTGAATATATCACAGCCTGGATGGATGAAACTAGATTCGGGGTCTTCAAACTCATTCAATCTTTGCCTGATGTACAAGTCAATCCATGTGAAAAGATGTTCTAAAGTTGAACATGGAAAGACATCACCTGGTTTCCATCCAATGATGTACGTTGTTAACAGGTGCGAGAGGAATCACTAATAATGATAATGACCCTAAAGGTACTATAGTACAATTCATGTGGTGTGAACATATGAGTCGATGTCAAACACCACACAAAATATTTCGGTCGAAGGCTACTGATATAAACTTGTCGCTAGAAGTGAGAAACTTGCCATTGTGGCATGCAAGCTTCAAAGTACTGAAAGGGTTGTTCCTAAGTCAACTTCTTGGATAATGAGCTGAAGTCGACAAGAAGTGACCCGTCGTAGGAGTGCTTAATTAATCCCACATCTATGACACAAAATGAAGCAAATGATTTTCTAGAGGTGAAAACGATTTGATGATACAAGGTTCAGGAATGACAATCATGAAAAATGGAGAGTGAAGGTATTACAGTGGATGAGGCATTAGCTAGGTTGGTGAATTCTCTGAATGACTTCTCTTGAACATATCGGCAACACTGAAATGGATTGGTAGTGTTAACCCCAAAAATTGATGGTACGGAAAACCAATGATGATGTGACTAATGAATGGAATAAACCAACCCAACTCAATCATGGTGATGGAGTGAAAGTGTCATGTTCAAGAGCGACTTGCTACCAATGAAGTTCTTCAAGTTTTCTTCCCTTTTTCCCTAGTCATTGTTGACCAATACCTATTTATTTTTGTCAAGCTTGAGGAGGTTAACATATGCTTGTTCTATAATTTGCCCCTCGGGCAAACCTGTTTCTATATTTTAGCGAGCTTAGAGATAATGAAACTCACTCTTGTCTAGATGGACAAGTTTGTCACTATTGTTTTAACAAGTTTAATGAAAAAGATAACTCGATCCTTTTTATGTTTAGAGAGTTTGAAGAGGGACGGAAAGGAAGCTCCAACAATCCTTTTTTGTGGCATAATCCCTTAAGTCCGAAAAAGTATAAAATAATATGAAAGGGATGACTTTTTGATTGCTTTAGCGAGCCAAATAAGGCAAGTGCTCGATATTTTTGTGGAATGATCCCTCAGGTCCAAAAAGATTAAAATGTAAAGGAAGGATGGTGCTTCCCCTTACTTTAATGAGCTATAAAGGCCAGTAGCTCGGCAATATTTCCATATTTTACCAGTCTAAAAAGAGCTTAAAATCGTTTTTTAGGAACGAGTGATGTTTTCAGGTAACAATTGGTTCCAGGTAATTTTGGAACTTCTCAAACACGACAGTGTATAGAAGGTGGCTAACAAAATCACTCATCACAACTGTTCCTCAAAAGGGCAAACAATCAAGTGGAAGCGTATGATCGGCTAAAAGAATGGAGGTGATGGTAAGAACACAACCAAGGCTCAAAAGGTTGATAGCAAGGCAATCATGAAGGTTATTTACCGAGGGTGGATTCATTTTTTAATGAGTTTGAATCTTTAGAAACTATGCTTAGTGGAGAGTATTTTTTTTTTTAATGAGCTTGAACCCTGTGGTAACATTGCTCGCCAGTTGTCTTTAAATATGTCTCTTATTAGTAGGTTCATTTTTTAGTGAGCTTGCCCCACGCGAAACTTTGCTCAGCTACCTTTTTATGCAGGCTAGAAACGACCAACTATAGAACTAACTACAGTAAGAGTTAATGAACTACTGAGGTTAGGTAGGATAGCTTCCGACAAAACATTTCGTTTGCTTTGCCTACACACCACCGACAAAGGTGAATGGTGGATCAGAACATTCACCTAACCTAAGAAGTTGTTACTAAGGGTTAATCTAAAACACTACGAGGTTAGAGTTAGGTTGGTCGCTTTTCAATTGTATAAAAAAGGTTTGCATGCCCCCAAGTGTTGAGAAAATGAGAATTTCCAAGTTACTGTATGGAAGTTCTTGCATTTAAGCAGGATTATTTCGTCTGTGGAGCAAACAAAACACTTCCTTGGCTCTGTCCATCGGAATAAGTTGGAAATAGTACTGAGAGGGGGGGGTGAATCAGTATTATCAAATACTTTTCAATCTATATTTGCAGATTTGACAATTGAAACTTGCATATACCTTCCAGACTTATAATTTAAATTACTCTTCAGATGTTTGTCATTAATCTGTATGTGATAACCATATAATAATGAACAGGAACACAAATAGACAGTCACACCAAGGAACACAAGATGTAAGGTGGATTCCCAATGTGGGTGAAAACCACCTGCTGCAATATGTCTCTATCTTCTTTCAATTAGAAACTTCTTTTTACAATGATTTTGTACTGGTGCAGTCCTTTACCAGTACGCAGGCTGCAACCTGCAGAGAGCTACAACCCTCTCTGGAAGGGAGCTACAACCCCCTTAGCTCTTGTACTAGCTAAGATACTAGTACGTAGGTGCTAACCTACAGAAGGCTACTACCTTCTCTTTTCTTCCGGGGACCACATTTCATTAATTTTCAGACTGGATCCATGAATATCAAGTAATCATCAAGTATATGTGCATCAACCAATTAACCAATAACTTCTCAGAATGCTGTAATCAGACAAACAGTACCAGTAACCAGACACCAAGTCTATACCCAGAACACTGCAGCAATAGATAAAATCAGCTAAAATATACTTCAAGAAAAGTTCGCAACTTCACCAGTAGTAACCTGCGGATGTTCGCACTTTTCTGTCTGTGGCCTGCGCAACTTCTCTCCTGTGCTGTCTGCGACCTGCACAGCTTCGCACCTGCACTGTCTGTGCTATGCGCACCTCCGCACCTGCGGCATCTTCTGATCTGCGCACCTCCGCCCCTACTCCTTCACTGGTACTGCGCACCTCCGCACTTGCGCTTTCTCTGTGTTGCGCACCTCCGCCTTCTCTGATCCTACGCACCTCCGGATATAGACAGTTTATCAGTCCTCAAATATACCCTAGACTATCAAATTCAAAGATTTGTTCATGCGCCAAAGAGATCTCGACTCATCAACAAATCTAACTTATAATGCTCTGGTTTCTTCTTGATTCAGGTTCAACTATAACTCCCCAACCGATTATCAGAAATTCAGATCATGTTATTATTAAACTATTCAACACACTTGTGTCTAGCCAAATGTTCTCCTTTCCCTTTTATAGCCAAGGCCTTACTCAAACCATGGATCAAAACCATTGAGAAACAATACTAGGGACCCAAAACCTGGGTTCAATATTTTAGATGCAAAACCACGGACCAAAACCATAGGATCAAAAATGTCGGGCTAAATACCATGGACCAAACTTACGATGCGTGTTTTTCTTTGCATGAAATTCCGTGCATTTTAGGTTCGCACCTTTTGTTGGGAACGCCTATGAACATGTCCACACTCTGTGAACTGCACATCTGCGCAACCTTCCAATGTCTGCACCTTTTGATCGGTGCACCTGTGGAACCTGCAAATAACACTGCTGCACCACAATTCCTCTATCCTGCAACCCTAATATTTCTTCAGTAGACTCATCTGGTTGAGTATAAGCGAGATGTTCTTCTATGAGAGGGTTTCCATCAAGTACAACACATACATCATAATGCCAACAGTCGGTATTGGTGTATGAGATGTTTATGTTTCAGCATGACATGTTTTTCTTTGACTTGTATTATTTTTATTTTGAGGATGACATGTTTCTATGTTCTCTGGCTTAGTGGATAAGTTCATTTGTTCGTATGAGGTGTTGCTAAAAGGTACAATCCATGATAGAGTCTCCTCTACAAAGCAAAGGTCGAAAGTGGTCATTCAGAGGATCCTCGTCATGAAATAATATGTTGCAAGTGTTTGTTGCAACACTTGAATTAAAGTGTAAATAAATTCCCATGTTCATTTTGGACCAAACACTAATTGGAATTTTCAACCAATTTGATAGCCAATGGGTACAAAAAATATCTCCCCATAGGCCTCTAGATTCTAGTGGTATATCAGTTGACGTTGATCTAGACATTTTGTCTGAATAAAATTCATGGTTACTAATGTTGTGCATTTATTTTAATGACTCTTCATGGAGTTCATGTTCGTAAGACAAAATTGCTTCTCTATCTTCTTTTTCGAGGCATTTTCTAAGATAATTTATTGTTCCTTTTCTTAACTCTACTGATGTGTACCTAAAATGTAGTAAAAGTTCTAAACTATCAAACAAACAATCTCCAATCAAATATAAGAAATTGTTCACGTGAAACAAGTTATGGTTTTCCAAGGCTAATGCCAATTTGTCTTTTTGAGATGAAGCACACATGATGACACTTAATAGTTCAATGAAATTATATGCTTAATAATTCAATGCAATTATAAGTCATAGTATCATAATAGAAAGTTGAACAATGAAAAGTCGACGTGGAACATGAAGTAATTGTTGTGTACCTATAAAATTTGGAGTGAAAATGTCTATTCAGCTATTTAGATTGCAAGTGGAAATGTCTAGTGTGCTATTGAAATTGAAAATGTGAGCATCTAGTGAACCGGTTCAATAAAAGATATTTGAGAAGAAAGATATTGATAATTAGTACATAAATTAATGATTAGTACATAAACATAGTGTCCTAGATAAATGAAGTTCAAAAAGAAATTATTAATGCAGATAAGCTCAATGGATATTGTATCCGATTGCAAAATGTTTAGTACAGTAAATATCAAATAGGATAACCTAGTGACTAATTTCATCTCCATTAGCAAACAGAAAAGAGCTACTAATTTCACTTATATTCTAGTAATTAACACATTTATTCTTACATTGGAACTCCTCAACAACATATGGAAGAGTTCCATAGATGGTTTCCAAAACCCATTGGCAACAATTCACATTTGTATCTTTGCACATTTCCAAAAGCTAAAAAACTAGGTTCCAAGGCAACAACAATCCATGCAAAACCATTGTTGTCTAATGGAATGTAACAAATGAATGAATTGGAATATCTTTGGACCCTAATAGCTTTCACATAAAAGCAATCATTGCCAAAACAAATTAAATGAAATCCTCATAATACCCATACATAACATAGGAGATGAAATTTCATCCAATTATAAGATAATATTGGTGAAACCAATCTGTGGAAAACTCTATTGGTATAATTTCAAGAGAAGAAGTTAAACCCTGGAAAGATAACCATATGGTACAACTAAAGGGTCAACCAGGTAAAGCTATGTGTAAAGAGGACACATAATGATATACCACCTAGCCATTTTATGGATAGGAGTAGAAGAATGTAGGGAAAATAAAGGTTGTTGCTTTGCATGTTTCTAAAAATGTTTGAAAAAATGTTGATAAACAAACTTTGCAAGTGTATGAATAAGCTACGAATCCCAAAATAATATTAGGCAATTAAAAAAACACTATATCATAAAGTGTTAGTAATAAATGAAAACAAATGGAGTATGGAAATGTTAAAATTTTCAGCTCAATGTAAAGTTTACTTTACATAGTTAAAAAACCCAACAACCTGATCATTTTAACTATTATCCAAAATAAAATATGATCTATACTCGGAAACTAAAACACATCACACTAAAAAAAGTTGGAACAACAAAAGTGCAACTGATTGTCAAACCAACTCCTGATTTCTAGTTGACTTGGTAAAATATATTTGCTACAACAAACTTAGAAAATTGATCCACTACTTGAAGTTCACACATAAACACTGCATGAATAATTATACTTCCATAACCTTGCTTTAATAACCAAACCAGAGGGTCATGGGTTACAAACAAGTTGGACTAAATCTACTTTAGTGCCTAGTCTGCATGAGAACTAGTCACGCTATCAAATAATAAAGGAAGCCAGTAACCCAGAGATCAAGTAAATTACAAAGAAACAATTATATAGAGAATATATGTAAATAAACCCCAATGGTTGGCTCAATTGATTCAATCATCTATCCAAGGCATGCTTCCAATAGAAAGACCGTAGGGATTCACAGGTTCAAATACAGTTAAGCCCTATCGGGCTACCAAATTCCTTCAGCAAAAATATAATAACTGTAAAATGTTCAGGCAACAATCTGAAGTAAATTTAAAAAATGGGAGAGTAGCCCTATTTCATACAAATAAACAAAGGTGATTAACAATAGGCACAAAGGGAAAGGTATGGGGGAAACTTTCCAAGGAAAAATGTCATACAAACCATAATAACAGGGCTCTCTCAACTTGATTGAACTCAAATAAGACCAAAATGGGTAGAGTTTGACTCAGAGGGGCAAGATTGGCAAGTTTGGTCAAACTCCCCAATACCCAATGAGTGTGACTAGGCTTGATCAAGCCTCAAGGTCAATTTCATATGACTTTTTTGGACCTACATTTTCCGAATTAATTTTGCATGCCTTGGCCCTTATGAATATCATATGTACTTTTGATATAACAAATTAATGACAACTGAATTTGTCCAAGTTGCTAAGTTGACTCTTTATTTGGGAGTGTCAAAATGTGGAATGAATCCTGTGACCTTGAAACAACAATAAATGCCAAAAATACTTTGTAAACCAAAAGTGATTAGCAAACCAAATGACTTAACAACCACTTTGACTAGCAAAAATTCTACAACTTAGACGATTTATAGTTTTTTATTCTTTGGCTCTCAAACCTTTACCTTTATGGCCTTTACTCCATCTATAGAAAAATAAGTATATTTCCATGCTCTTCAAGACCGGCCCTTGAACTGGATATGGAAATGGATTTGAAACAAGTCTACCTACCCTTACTTTTGTTTCCATTGCTTAGTCAATTGAATCCATGTTTTTGTCTAGCTCTGTGTATATTTTCTTTTTGTATTAGCTCTTAAATAGAAGGAACTTGAACCAAATCTTTTCATCAAGCAAAAGTTGTAACATAGTCAACAAGATATAGAGTTAGAAGTTCTCGATCTCGAATTACATACGTGAGGCACTCTATAATTACTAGATCAAACACAAATGCGACCATATAATCTATAACTAATTAATTCAGTGGTTTTAGTTTTATTCCTTATCAATGATCCAATATATAAGCACAAGGAATCACTTACTTAGAATTATTGAATGGCCTAGTAGTATTAGCTCTTAAATATAAGGAAATTGAACGAGGTCTCTGCATCGAGCAACAGTTGTAACTTAGTCAACAAGATATAGAGTTAGAGGCTTTAAATTTGGAACTGCATACGTGAGGCACTCTATAATCACTGGATCAAACACAAATGCGACTATATAATCTATACCTAATTAATTCAATAATTTCAGTTTCATTCCTTATCAATAATCCAATATATAAGCACAAGGCATCACTTACTTAGAATCAGTAAATAACCCAATAGTAAAAGAAAAGGGTACATGCATTTATTCAGCATCCAAGCTAGTATCCTTTCCTATCTTAGTTTCTCCATCAGTATAGGAATCATAGGAATAGAAAAAGGTAGCAATTCATGCTCTTAGCTAAGCTCTTAGGCCATGCTATCTTCAACTCTCAAAGAAAGTGATCAAATCCCAAGATCTACACAAATCTAGCTATCTAAGCTAAGTAATCTCTCTCTGGGTCTAGCTATCAAACCTAAGCTTATAATAGGTTCCAAGATAAGCTCTCTCATTCACCAATCCTAGTTAATCTCTCTCTAGCTCTACACTAGATCTAGCTATCTCACTATCACTCTAGCTAGCCACACAAGCTCTATTCCCAATCCGAGGCTTACTTTTGAACCAGGAAGGACTCATGAGACATGATCTCCACTCTCCTATCGATTCTCCCTCTCCTACTTATGTTCTTGGTGGTGTTCCTACTGCTGCTTTATAAGTTACTTGTTATTAAACTACTGGACAGTAAACTGGGTTACTAGAATCACTTACTAATAAAAGGTAAGCTTGGTAAACTATTTACTCTTCCAGATTAATTGTTTCAATGGCTACTCTTAGTGATTTTTCTTGAAGGGTAGCTATGGGGTTTATAGCCTCCTATGCTAGTGGTCTGAATAATTTATGAAAATAACAAAATTATGGATGAAATACTGTATAGCAAAATGATGGGATGCTGTCACTAATTGATACAAAACTAGTTGTACCAAAATTATGGGTGAAATTCTGTATACCGTAATTATGGGATGATTTCATTGATTGATACCATACCAAAATTGTGGATGATATAATGTATACCAAAATTATGGGATGTTGTCACTAATTGATACAAAACTATTTGTATGGAAATGATTGATACCATGCCAAAATTATGGATGAAATATTGTATACCACAATTATAGGATGTTGTCATTAATTATACAAAACTAGCTATATGGAAACAAGAGACAGACTATATAGTCAAATGATCTCCTATCTACTAAAATTAGGGGTAAAATGGGTGAAATAGAGTTAAAAAAAAATTATGATATGATGTCACCATGATACAAAATTAGTCACTAAAAAATAGGAGACAAAGACAACCCATATGATACAAAACTAATCATATAATCTCCATGTATACCAAACTTAGGGGTGACATACTGTTTACATAAATGATGAGATACTCTCACCAAAACTGATACGAAATTCATCATGTAAAAATATGAGACAACCAAAATGATACAAAACTAGCCATACCAGATTTGATACATTCATTGACCTCGCTAATTTGATAAAACTGTCGATTACTAAACTTCTGATAAATGTATGAAAATTAGTATAAAAAGAAGAGCTAAGTAACAAAGCTCTATAAAAACTAGCTACAAATTTCACATGTAAAGACCAACAAAGAGACATAAGGTATGCTTCTACATATCTAGAGACACAATGCACAATCACATTGCCTTAAAATCTTCTTAACTTAAATGGAATCATTTTGAAGTCCATATCACTGTCCTTCGTGATTTGATAAAATTGTCAAGAACTAAACTTCTGGTAAATATATGAAAATGAATACAAAAATAAGAGCTAAGTAACAAACCTATACTATAGAGGACTTCTTCACTCCAACCTTACTAAAGGACTGCACATAGTGCAAGAATTGTCCCTTGGATTTCTTAAGGATTAAAGAAGCCTTACAAAGGAAACAAAGTAGGATGCTCCTTGGGAAATGCAAAATAATAAAAACCTTGAACATTGCATGGCATGATCAATACCATACACTGACTTAACATTGACTTGAAATTGAAAAGGCTACCTAAAAAGAAACAATTTCTTGTGTACATAAAGAAAATCAAGTGCTTTAAAAAAATTGTCTGGAAAAATACAAAGTTATTGGGCATAAAAATGCAATCATATGTCTATATTGGAAATAGTGCATTCTTCTTACCAGCTGAATGGTTGTTGATTTCGAGGATACACAAACAAAGGGCATAACTCCATTCACATCAAAACAAAGCACAAATTATAGAACTTCATTCACAACAATGATATGTGATATGCACTTTCAGCATTGTACTATACTATATAATGACATCAGCTTACACTATGACATTTAACTAAGTGAAATGTGTTCACAAGAATATTAGCAAGAAACACATATTTAATATTATTAAATATCAATATATGATGTGATTTGTGTTTACCTATGTCAAATCGCCTTAACCATGTCACATATGTTCATATGAAGGTTATTCTGCCCTCTTATGTGTTTCAATTAGCTGAACAAATGTCATATGTTTGAAACAGATGTCATACCTTTGAAACATATGTGTGTTCCAATATCTTTGAAAGATATATGTGTGTTTCAATCAACTCAACAAATGCCATGTCTCTAGAACCCTGTAGTTCATAAGTCACTCTGCCCACTACAATTCCACATCTAAATCTATCACCCCGTATCGGCTTTTAAGAGGAAAGCATAGTGAAGGCTCAGGGTCGTCGAGAGCTAAAAGGTACATGAAGTCTTTTTCCCATGAGCTCGCTAACCAGACTTCTTTGTCCAAAATAAGAATTTTCACTTCTCTTCGAATAGTTCCTCTTGATTATCCATCTCTAATTTTATTCTTCTTGCTTGTATTAGTATTACCTGTTGTTACTCCTCTGAAACTAGCTCTGATGATCAGCCCTCCCGCTCGTATATACCTTAGTCGTTCATATACATGGCGAATAATGTAGAGCAGAGATACTAGAGGTGTAATAATTTTTCGAAGGTAGAAGGAGAACCAGGGCAGAGGCGTAGACAATGTGAGGCCTCACCTCAAAAAGAGCTTGTTACACAACCGTTAAATAATAGAAACCCCAATGGAGGCCTTGAATCATGGCCATTCCCTTGAGGGTTTCCCTTACATAAACTAGGGATGATCTCTCATATATGGAATGCAATGGAATGAATGTGAGTTGGTTCGTGTGGTCAGCTTCTCCATCTGGCGTGGAATTATGATCTATGGCCATAATTCCATTCATAGAGGGTCATACACATTCATGCATAGCCAATTGCTAGTAATTGTTGCAATAGGTTGGGAGAATAGGATGGAACTGGGAAGCTCCCCTTCCCCTCTTTTGCATCTTTGTTTGAAGAAGAACAATTTACTTCGAATCAGTCTTAGGGTGGCCTATCTATTGTTAGAAATTAGCTCTTTGTCCCCATAGTAAATTTTAGAGTGCAAAGAGAGTCAACCGACAGGCTAGATGGGATGGATGGGAGGAATCACCCTATAGGAGGGTACCAGAATACTATATAAAAATATATATATTTTGTGGTATTCCATTGTGTACTCCATCATGGAATATTTGAACCCCTTCCCACTCAAGGAAAGGAAGGAGTGTAAAGAGCTTGGTTTCTTGCCCGACATCTCTTCTTGACAATAAGTAAGGCCAATTGGTTTCCCGCCCTCCTTAGTGACCTACTAACCGTTTCTCATCCCCCATACCTTCCTGGCTATGAACTCTTAGAAATTATAACTTCTATATGCCATATGTGATGTTCGATTTTCACAACAATATATTGTCGCAGGGCGAGGCAATGAACAAGGGAGAACCACCTAGCATTGCATTACCGAATATTGATTGAGGGGTACGACTAGACTCATGGGTTGGGGGACCACCATGAATGGAGTCTTGAATGAATACCTCTTCGAACTGGTGTGATTCGAAGCACATCCATCCAGCCTCTTTCGGTACCTGTTCCAGAAGCAGAGGCAGATACTGAAGCAGCAATGGAAGCATACTCATAATTCCAGTTACAATTGAACCAGTTTACCGAGTCTTAGATACACCAACAACATAGAGAATTGATCTAGTCGATGAACTAGTTCAATTTGACCTAGTTTACCCATCAGTTGATCTTACATAGCTTTTAACTCTGCCCTTCCATGGCAATTTTTTGTATAAACAAAATTCTGCAGAATAAAACAAAAGAAACATTGTAAGGGCCTCCCATTCCATAAGCCACCACAACATCATGCATCCACCACATGTAATGCAGTTCCACTACAATAACATTCATCCGCCACCTGCTGGTTTACTTGGAAACTCCAACCGCCTTAAAGACTTTAGGTTTCACATAATAACAAACCATATCATTCCATAGCATTTAATAATTTCAAATTAATGCTAGCAATAGTTTATGACTCCAAAATATAAAGAGTACAATTCAAAAATAATATATAGTCTAGCTTGTCTGCCTCAAAAAAAGGCCAAATAAGACGTTGAAATCCAATGCAAAAAGGATTAAATGCACCATAATGAAATACAAGAATAAAATACTCACATAAGTTAATACAAACTAATGTAAAAAACACCATTTTAATTATTATAGTCCGAGGCCGGATGTCAAAAATTAATAATAAAAATTTAAATTATTTAAAAATTTATTATTACAAATATTTTGTAATATAATTATTTGGTTTAATTAAACTAATTTAATTTAATTAAAACAAAATATTATTAATTTAATCAAATATTAATTATTTTTAAACCTATCAAAAATCTTATATAATAAATTATATAGTTTAATTTAAATTAATATGTCTTCTAATTATGTTGCCGGGACCTCTCCACTCTTTTATTTTTAACAAAATATAATCAAAAATAAATCTATAGCTATAAAGTGAGATATTATATATATATATATATGATTAAAATTTTATATTATGTTTTTAATATAAAATCAAAGGAAAAAATATTTCAACCATACAAAGATATATGTGTACTGGTAAATAATATCATTATAATTCAATATAATTAATATTAAATATAAATGAAACACATAATTTTATAAATGAAATTGAATGAAATTATTAGAAGTTTTTTTTATTATCAATTTTAGTTAATTAAGTTGTTCAACATATTTAAAGTTGAAAGAAATTATTGACATCGCTCATAAATTTTATTGAATTAAATTGTTTATCATATTTAAAATTGTAATGAATTCAACATATTTTTCTATTTTTTTCTTAAAATTTTTAATGACAGAATGCATTTAATGTAACGAAATCTATCCCACAATGCTTAACATGGCCAGTGACAGGGTGTATTCTTAAGGCACTTTTGGGTATTAAGGTCATTGGTTCTCAAAGCTAGGAAAAAATATAGTCATTGTTAAGGGTTGGTGTGGTCCAACTTTCATGTGATCTCCTAGTGATTTTGAGGACTTAGATGCCCTTGGGTTGCAATTTCTCAAGCCAAAAGTTAAGCATCTCAGGACTATTGAATTTTCTCATATTTATATGGATTTTAATTTTTCTAACATTCACATTTTTATGTGTGGAGAGTATAAGTTATATGCCTATGTTGGTGCAACATTTGAGTACCTAAATGGTGAAACCAATTATACAGAAAAACCAATAATTATATAGAGGAAAAACATTACTAGCGAAGGGCTATTTTTCTGAAAAATAATAGGATTTAAAAAGCTCAATGAACATTGAAATTAATATATTAGTGTTGGTATAACGTGTGTGTGTAGGGGGGATCATCCTTGAGAGAGAGAGAGAGGTCTTCTTTGAAAATAGGTGTAGGGGAGATCATCCTTAATCATGAGGGAAATAAGAATTGAACTATGAATGGTTTTGCTCTCCTTCAGAGATTTTTTTCATTTGATAGTAAGGTGGATAGCCTCATAGCTAAAATAAAAAATCAATCTTTTTGGTTCAAGGATATCACTTTTTTCAAAGTTCTCAGGACCCTAAATTGAAAAGCATATATACCCTCACAAATAGGGCCTCAAGTTTAAATGAATGAATGCTCAAGAAAAATGAGGTAATTATTTTCCAAACCATCCCTAATTTGTGATTAATGTCAAGATTTCCACATTCTAATCATGTTAAACCACATATGACAACTCAAAAAAACCATTGTATTATATTTAGGTAGAGGTGAGATGTAATGCACATCACCCTTATGGCATTCCCACACATGCCATCCTTAATGCACTTTCATCAATTTGAAGCTTGTAGAATTTCTATAAAAGGGGAAGCCGAGATTATTGGTGTCAATAACTCATTAGAGCTCTATTAGTGTTCTTTAACATTGATAACATTATTTTGGAGAAAGATATGGTGGTTTTAATCCTAGTCTAGTGCTTTGCATAGACTCTTGAATGGATCTCTATTTAGCTGAAGGTTCTTACACTTGGTTTCCAATGTTGGAATACGGAGGATCATGTTTCTCCTTTTTACTTTGTTTATATTTTTTATCTAGCATTTTTTGCATTCTAAATTTTGTGTTTTGAATTATTCCACAAAGAGGTATTTAGGATGCCAATCAAACATGACTTTGGTTGTCTCTTTCTTGTGGGCAATGTGTTTTCTCGTGTTGGATGTGTACTCTCTTTCTTGGGCTAATGGTTTGACCTTTTGGGTGTTTGTTGTGTATTATGTTTGGAAAATTTTAGTTTGTTATTTTGGATTCCTTCCTTTAGGTTTTTTCTATATCTATGCAGGAAACCATGGGAGATTTAGGATACGGTTTATAGTGAAATATAGGAAATGCACAATTTTTTGTGCACACAAGACTTCATTAACAAGAAAAGGATGTCCATGTTCTTGGTAACAAAAAATATTCATGAAAAATAGCAAATGATTGAAGACAATGGACCTAGCCAATCAAGAATAAAAACTTACTAATATGAGTTGAGATGAGGTGCTCAACAAGCATGTGTTTCATTAGTATTTCATACTTTATGTATAATATCATTGATTTTAGGTGTATCTAGAGTGTATATTAGTAAAACCTTTATGAAATCCTCTATGAAGCATGTTTTAGGCTTTGTGGTACTTTGCACATGCTACTTGATGGTTATGTTGGTTTTCTTAATAAACAAGATCCTTTTTGTATTACTATATTATCTAGTTCAACCAAAACCTATTTTTAATACATTTATCACTCATTTACATTATAAAAAAACACATTTTAAAAAGTATATATTTGTAATATACAAACATTTCTTTGGTTGTCTGTAATTTCAACATTTATGAGTATCTATAACTATTAGACACCTAATCCCAGGGATTGGGTGAGAAATTTGTAAGTATGTAAATTAAGGAAAATTGAAGAGATAAGATAGGAGAGACCTCAGAATATGAATTCCAAAGGTCACAACTCATTATGTTATATAGTCATGTGTATGTTAATGTAAAAATATATTTGAGAGTCATTACTTGGCTTGACATGGTATCAGATACAAGTTCGTGTCTTTTCCCTACTTAGTGTAACTCCTTCTCTGTTTGACATCTCTATTTCCCTAGATGCAGTCATGTTGCATACAGGTTTTAAATTCTCTTCCTAAAATGCGCGGTCATCCATATCGTTGAAATGCTCAACCTGATTGGTATTCATTATCTCTCATAAATCCTCATTGGATCTCATCGGGACTGGTATATTGTTGAAACACTTGGCCATTTGTACTATTGAAATACTCAACCTAACTACTATCCATTAGATCTCATCAATCCTTGTTGGCTCCCATCCTAGTTGATATGCTCTTAAAACACTCGGTCATCCATATTATTGAATCACTCGGCCTAACTAGTATCAATCCATTCTCAACCTCATATTTCTTGGGCCAGTTTATAATAGTTTGCACTCACCAATCAATTCTCTAGGTTATTCATGCTAGATTTCATTCCATGGGAAATTCATCAACCATCTAAGCTCACTCACAATAAGCCCATAACCCCTTCGATAACGTGGTAAATTACTCATACTAGGCCCTACTGGGCTTTGTCACACAACACTGTCAGAAGAGCTCTAATTCAAAATAATTTCTTCACTACATAAACCCCTAACATGAAGTCCTAGCCACCCCTAGCATAAATGGTCCCTCGTGACAACAGAGTGTAAGATAGTCACATTGATTTCTAGGACTGAATTTGTGGGCACAAACAAGGAGAAGCTTGTAGGGTAGATTAGAGAAATTGTACTAGTGATAGATAAGAGAAGCCATAAGAATTCAAGTAGCAGAAATAAGTACTAGTCACATGAATGTCGAGTGGACAAAATAATAGTGCCCTGGACCATATTTAGAGTATATATCTATATCTACTTTTATTGAAATTTCTCATGGAAAGAATGATTATTTTTCCCTAGAGAAAGTGTTATATCTAAGGTTGGTTTTTCCATATAAGTGTTATTTTCATCACTTTTTATCTATATAAGATATATTGTTATCTATGCATCATGTCAAAGAATAGGCCCTAAGTTGAAAAAAATGCATTCCCTCATATCCATTGCTGGCATAGTGCTAACTGGCAAGGAAAACTACCAAGAATGGTCCAAAAATATCAAGTGCACCCTTATATTTAATGGCTTATGGAAAGGCATTTATGAAGGAGAACGTGAAAATGCACCTACCAAGCGCACACCAGATAAAGAGCCTGACGATTTCGAAGAATAAGGACAATAGATATTATGCCGTGATTGCCACTTTTGTAAGTGAAGAGGTGAGTCATCATATTATTCCAATTACAATCACTTATGATGTGTTGAAGAAGTTGAAACATTTATATGACTTAAACTCATAAATGAAATTAGTTAAGTTGATGATTAAAATTTCAACCTGGAGTTGAAGGATGGTGAACCCTTGGCCAAAGCCTTAGAGATTAGAGCCATCCCGCATCATGTAAAATCTACTGGATTTAAAATTGACATCCCTCTCGCAATCTTTGTCAAGGTTCTCTATCCTACATACTCTCACTATCTTGAATCATTACAAGCTAGTTCCAAACTCAAGGAAATTACTTTTGACACTCCTGTGGATAATTTTGCAAGATAGGAGAAGGCTTTTTGGAAGAGGAATACAAATTCTCATTCCGCGGAAGGATCACTATGCTTTTCATAGAAAGATACAAAAAAATCACAAGATTCTCTTAAACTAATTGGTGGTAGAAGAGGATATGGAAGAAAGGATCACAAAGGCAAGGGGTAAACACCATCAATTAGAAAGGTTTTATCTCCATTGCATTTGTTGTGATAGAAATGGGCATGATGTACCCGCATGCATAATCCCTTGGGAAAGAATCAAGCAATAAAAAAAAAAGGCATAGGTAAAACACCAGATCTACCAAAAGGTAAAGCACCTGAAACTGCTCATTACATTGTTACCCATTGCAATATTGGAGTAACTAAAGATTTATTTCAATTTACTCTACCCTTGAGAGTTGTGGAGAGACTTGTTGTCCCTTGTTCACATTTTTTAGCAAGAATACTCCATTCATATGTTTGATTAAAAAGTTAAGATAAGAAAAGCATCAGAAAATACAATTATCATGGTTGGAATAGAGTAGGAAAGATTGTTGATGTTGCAAGGAACATCTTCTCACGCAAAAAACTATGCATACTGTTCGCAATATAATGAATGTACATTGTCATCTATTATTCTATGGCATGCAAGATTTGGACATCTTAATTATGAAAATATTCATTTCTTGAAAAGAAATGATGTTTCTAGTTTTCCAACTATTCCAAGAAAACTAAAGCAATGTGATGCTTGTATCCTAGGAAAACATAGAAAACAATCATTTCATGATTATACTTCCAAAGCATGTAGAAGCTTACACTAATTCATTTTGAGTTGTGCAGCTCTATGCCTATTCCTTCATAAAATGAAAATAAACATATGATGAATTTATTGATGATTACACCAAGATGTGTTGGGTATATTTGTTAAAAAGTAAGTTGGAAACTTTTGAAACTTTTAGAAATTTTCATGCATGGATTGAAAATGATGCACATTCACATATTATGTATCTTCATGCTAGCAATGGAAAATAATATACTTCTAATGAATTTGAAAATTATATTCACCAAAATGGGATTCAACACCAAACTGTTGTTCCTTACAATCCTTAGCAAAATGGTGTAGTTAAAAGAATGAGCTAGACTATCTTAAATATCTTTTACTCAATGATGTTCTTGAAAAATGTAAAGATGATATTTTGGAATTATACCATTCAATGTGTAGTATATATCAAAAACACATTCCCATCTCATGTTCTAAAAACAAGACTCCTTATGAAATGTGGTATTGCCGCATTCCTTCGGTAAAGCATCTTAGGAATTTTGGTTACACCTTCTCTGCCTTGATTCCTAAGGAACAAAGAAGCAAGTTTGATGCGAGGAATCAAAATTTCATCTTCTTGGTGTATTTATATACCACCAAAGCATATCATCTCTATGATGAGGTAAATAAGAAGTTCATATTGTCTAGACATGTGATTTTTCTTTAATATTCCATGACTGATAATACCGTTGAGCAGTAGCTTGACCTTTTGTATAGATTCTGTCATGCAAAAAATTACCTTGAATTTGATAACGAGGTTCCACATCTTGAAGGGGAGGTCCCTATATTGGGTCAATTTATGGAATCTCCTTTTGAAGCATTGTCTCCCCCTCATGAAGTTATTGCCACTCCTTCAAATCAGGAAGACCCTTTAAGTGATGTGATTGAGAGGATTGGAAGGATAATCTTGATGAAACCCCATATTAATCCACATAATGGCCTGGTCCATCTCAAAAATGTCCCCAAAATTGGCACTATTGGGAATGGAATCCCCCCACAACATGTTTTGGGGTTTAAAGCCCAATTTTTTAATACAATTATTGTAAAGATCCGCGAAGTACGGGAACGGAGCGTGAATTTATGCTAGATTCATAAGGTTGTCCGCCCTAAGTTTTGAATGTAGTGTCAGCCTACCCATGGTTCGTGGACCATGGGATTATATAAATAGAGCGAGGCTCTAAGTTGTAAAGGAAGGGAATGAATGAATTGAAGGAATGGATGGAATTTGATGGTTAGAAAAGTATAGCGCAAGAGTCTGTGTCTTGGGTCATAGTAGTAGGAAGAGGCTCTGCAGCTGAGTGCACAGAGGCCTAGTAGAGTCTGCAACTGAGTGCGCGGACCCCTGTAGCTGAATGCGCAGGGTAGAGCCGAGACTGTAACCAAAGGAAGAGAATAATAAAGAGAAATTATGTTACCAATTCTATGTATATGTTCTAAGTTATTACATGTGTTAGAGCCTAGATTGACCTCAGGCTGAAGAGACACAATCTTAGGATAACCACAAACCAAGCTTAACCTGGTAGCTAGCCTTATCAGGTCGGGTTAGGGCTCTCTCCTTGTCAATCTCAGTTGATATGACTGAATCAAATATGGATTTTAGGCTAGGTATAGTAGCTCTAGGTTTTTTTGGTTGCTTTTGATGGTTTTGTTGCTAGATCAAATGGAGCAGGCAGCTTTGGGTCCGGGAAATCAAGTCAGAATTGCAGGGTGTTCTGTGGGGCCAGGTAGGTAGGTGTTTTGGCACTTGGAATTGAGTGAGATGGTAGGTCTAAGACTGGTGAGGAGCTGAGGAGGGCTTGCAAGGATCATGATTCCTCTTCAGACAGCTGAAAACATAAAAAACTAAATGTATTCCCAAGGCAAAGCACTGTTACCAATGTAGTCCACCTATCTATCTTGATTTCATTTAGTTAAGAAGAATGAAATAGATTTTGGCACATATAACACATGAGAAAAACTAATTACAAAAGGATAAACAATGCAAAAACACATTACCACAAGAATCCCACAAAAATAGTTGCAAATCCTGGTTTATTTCCTTGCCAAACTGCTATAGAGATGTACAATGTAGCTCAAAGCACCCACAAGAGTCCAACCTTTAAAAATGAGGAAGAAAATGCATAATATAGACATGAAAACCACCTATTCTAGTCATCAGGGGTCGAATCCAAGAGATAAGGGACTGCTTCAACCATATCTAAACTAGGAACGAGAATATAAGTAGTGGAACAACTTGCCTCTAAAACCATGGAAATTGATTCATTCACCCCCAAACCACCTCAAAATGATGAATCTACCCTTTAAGGTGATTTTAAAATTACATTTACATAGCATAGCATCATTTACAATCATAAATTCATCCAAGATGAGAGAAAAATTCAACTTGTAGAAAAACTAGGTGAAATTTGGATTTTTGAGCAAACTGGTTCTATGCATAGCGCCATTTGCCAGGTGCATAGCGCCACTTCTCAGCTGATTTTGGAGGCCTTAAGTTTCTCCAAATTGAGCCCAAGATAGCTCATTGGAAAGGTCTTCCTGTCTACTTTCTATAACATCTTGTATTTTTTCATTTGGAGGTCATTTTCCGCCTGAAAATGGAATCTACCAAGGCCACTTCCTGTGTGCCAAAAAAGAGGCAGAGAGTTCATTTTGTGATGGTTTTTTATCCTTTAGGTAACCAAGTTTTGCTCCAAAATTACTGAAACTTTCAGGGATTGATTTTCTCATCATGTTGAATTCAAATATGCAAACCATTTCTCCAAAAAGTCTCCTAGTCAAAAAAATAGCACCGGTGGCGCTATGCACGTAATGCAATTTTCTGTGTTGGAAAATTTCAAAATGACAAAAACTCACCAAAACTTGCCTAGATTTGGCACAAGGTACTCTCATTGATTGCTTTGATGGGCTGCTGAGGCCTCAACCAAGATTTTTAGCTTTTCATGCTCCTTTTCGCTCCTTAAGGCCTTCCTCATCCTTATATTGCATATTTTGTTCCGGGTCATATAGTGATAGGCCATGTGACGAAGCATCTTCTTGTCTCTATTGGCCTTCTCAAGTAGCTTTTCAAGGTGTATGTTGACCCTTTCAAGCCAATTTTCCTGGTCATTCTCAATCTCTTGCTCATTGGAGGTCATCTTGACCTTTGCCTTCTTTCCCTTTTGCCGGTTCTCCTTTATCATTTGCAACTCCATGAGCACTTGCTTGTCGGTCAATTGTTTGTTTTCTTGCTCTAGATAATTTATGACCTATTTATCCCTCTCTAAATTGACTGATAAGTCTCGTATCTCAGCCTCTTGTTCATTAATGATCATGTCTTTGACAGTCCTTGGATTTTGAGCATCCAAGTCAATGACATCCACTCCTTGTGCCTCCTCATGATCAACAAGGACAAAATCTCTCTCTTTCCCATCAATAGGATCCTTCTCATGCATATTTTTCTTGCCTTTACCTTTTCCCTTGGGTTGCCACCCAACTTGTACCTGTTTATCTGAAGAAGAAGGCAAAGCCCCTTCCACTCCTTGTGGAGATAGCATTTGCTTGTGGCCTGAAGATGAATGCGAGACCCCTTCCACACCTTGTGGAGATAACACTCACTTGGAAGCTGCAAAAAGTTTCCTAGTGCCTCTCTCATATGTCACAAATACTGGCACTCCAACAGTTTCAGTTTCTTGGACCTTTTCATGTCCTAAAGGTCCACCTTCTTCATGAGGCACTGATGAAAAGACTTGAGGGCTTTTGAACATTTCATGAGAAATGAAGGTCTCCCATGGTATGTTAAGTAGGTTCAGCTGATGTAAGACATGATTTTAATCATAGAGAAGTGGTAGATGCTGGTTAGCTGTTGGGGGTATTATTTCTTCTTTACAATGAATGCCATCTTCTCTATGTTTTTGAATATGAATTAGGGGATATTCATCATTCTCACCCTAGTGAAATGCATCAGCAATCTAATGTGGTAGGCATACAGTCTGGAGAACCTACCTTCACAAGTAAAGTACTTGATGATGATCTTCATCAATGGAGCAAACCTGTCCTCCAAGAATTTAAAGGGGAATACTCTGCTAAGTTTGTTATGATATTTAGCCTTAATGTAAGGCTCATAGTACTCCCTGTCAATGTACTGACCTTTGTTCCACTTTTCTCCCACATTTGGAATACCTATAGCTTCTAAAATGATAGCTGGTGACAAAGTGAATGTGACTCCAGCAAGGTGTACCTCATTGTTATCCAAATGTGTCACAAATAATCTTGTTAATTCATGATGAGATTTAACCCTTTCCACCCTTTCACAGAGACTGAAACATAACTGATGTCTGAAACAGGAAAGGGAAAATGGGCAGGCATGCATCTCCCTCAAAATAGTGGGCTCCTCTCTGATATGTTTTCCTCCCTTATGAGGCCTTCTGCCCTGAGTGTCTCTCTCCCTAGAACTGTTACTATGGGTTTCTTCCTCCATTTCATACTCATTGTCCATCTCCATTGTTGTATTGTTGTTTCTCTTTGTGGTGACCGAAGAGTGGTGGATTGGTGAATGAAGGTTAGATGAGTATGAAGAGATTTTAAATAGGAAAGCAGGTGAGGGTGAACAAGAATGAGAAAGGGATGTAGGGAGTCAATAGGGTTAGTGAATGATGTAGGGTTTGGGAGTGTTGTAGGGTTTGGGATGTATGGGTATAGGGTTTGGGAATTAGGGAAAGGTTTTTAGGGAATGATGTTTAGGGAATTATGGATGGGAGGATGGGATTTAGGGAAATAGTTGATATGGGACAACAATAATGAGTGTATTTTTACAACATATGAGATAAATTAGTGACAGTTAGGGTTTGATGTTTTGAGAGTCAACACAACCCAAAAACTTATGCAACAATTCTTGTCCGCAAGAAAAGTGATGTTACTTACTTGCAAATGGAGAAGTTTGGGAGTTTTGATGCAATTTGATGCAATTTCTAGCTTAAATGCCAGGTGTGTAGCGCACTTCCCAGGTGCATAGCACAACTCCTATGCGTAGCGCCAGTTCAAAATAACACAAGAGAAAAAGCACAAGTGCGTAGTGTCGTTCCTATGCATAACACCAAGTTTTGGTGTGTAGCGCCAAGTTTTGGTGCGTAGCGCTGGGCAGTTTCTGCCCAAAACACAGCAATTTCCTCCCTTTGCTCAATAACTCCTTAAAATTGTGATTTTTCTCATAAACTTCAGCTCAAATAATGAATTAACTTAAGAAAGAAATGGCCTTTATATGGCTTGGGCACTTTTGATTTTTCACTCTCCAAAACCCACTTTATAATGTCTTTTGGCTTTTTCAAATACTTTGTTTTTTGGATGCTTGACTTTTTGTTGGAAATAGGAAAACTGATGCTTGGTGATCTTTTGCTTTTGTAGTGGCATGTATTTTGAAATATCAGCAGGTGACCAGGAGCAGCATGACAATTATTAATTACATATGAGAAATGATGAAATTACATGAAATTTACAAATAAAAAAACAATGCTCTGTTTTCACCTCAAACTGGTTTTGAGGTGAAAAACTTATTAAGTTTACAAATTATGAAATTAAAAGTTTCCTAATGATTATTGTCTTCCTCATGTGTCTACTGACCATTATTAGTCAATGGTTACTGAAAATTTGACATGGTTAAACCCTAATAACTAATATGACTATAACCCTAAGACCGAAGACCTATTTAATGAAATAAACTGAAAAAGAACCTAAACCTGAACCATTGACTGAATCACACATGAAATAAGTCAGCAAATATGTGTCATGAAGGAAAAAATGGAATGTCTCTTACCATTAGCTGATCCATGACCTAATGGAATGCAACTCATTGAGAATGGGACTCCTAATATAAATGCAAAAGAGTGAATTTTGATCACTGATGGCAGTGTGAAGACATTGATACTAACAACATGTTTGATGTTGCTTGCAAATATACTGTTTATTTATTGCACACACTTATATTGTGAATATTGTTAAGTATAACTGAAATCGTACGAATAAGTTAAGTAAATCAACTAACATCAGACTGCAAGTAGGGATTTGGGTAAAAACATTGTTCGGCCCCTGAATAGGGCTGCGCGAAGGCAGAATCTGAAGTTGTGAGGTATGGGTAAATGCGTGTAGCGATGTGCGCGCTAGATCAAACCGTGGACCACTTCAAATCATCGGACATCCCCAGGGTGTGGAAACCTGGTTCTAGCACCCTCCCATACTACTTTGGTGTCTGTGCTCCACGGACTGTTGCCAAAAGGGCCAGTAGTACCGGGATTTTCTTGACTAAATCACTTCTGAACCTGTGTCGGGCATCACTAAGCCAACAAATGGTTCCGTTTCTAGGATCGAGATCTGCATAAGGGATGTCTAATGTCATGTCACTATAATTCGACAAAGAAAGAAATTGAGAAGTGGCTGGACAAAAAAATTCACGAGTTCGCGGCGCAGGAAAACTGGAATCCGTGAGTATCAAAGGAACAATGGTTAGAGCGCTATGTGTATACAAAAATCCACGAGATTTTCTCTGCATCCTTCCCCTCTAAGTTGTATGAGTGGATCGCGACGCTAGCAGATAGTCAAGGGAGGTGTAGGCTCAACAAAGCAATTGCATGGACTCCGAAATTGGTGCGCAAACTAGAAGCCTCGGAAGATAAGATCGTGCACGCTATGGATCATTAGCTCAATCAGATTATAGGAGGGTTCATCACCCAGTTCGCGGTAGACACATCAGTCAGCTATAGCGAGGCATAATGACGTTTCCTCAAAGGATCGCGAGGTAAGTACATTAAATCTTTGAATACCTAGATTAAAATGCTACTGTGCAAAAATCAGGTTATGTGAATAAATCAATGTTTGGTACTACGCAAAGTGGGAATATCTATAGAAATGGAAGTAGCAAAGAATTAGAGACTAGTCCCTTGATTTCACTCTCGCGAGAGAGCGAGGAGGAGCTCGCGAAAGTTTCTCCGAGAAGCGCGATCATTCTGATAAGGCGGCGAATTCTAGGCATACCACCCCCACCTACACTGCCACCGGTTTCACCATCATCACCTCCATCTCCACCCACACCACCTCCGTCGCCCACCCAGTTTAGTATGGTGAGTGAAATAAAATTACCGGTATTCAAAGGAGTAGGAAACGAAGATCCGAACCAATTTTGGTTCATAGTAAAAGCAGTGTGGGAAGCGCAAGGGGTTATGGATGACAACATAAAGAAAGAAACACTAGTAAGCACGTTGCAGGATCACGCACTGATGTGGTACATTAAGCACTCTAATTACAATCCAAACGTAGGAATCACAGAAATCCAAGCCGTGCTGAGTAGGGAGCTTAGCAGATCAAAGTTGGAGACGTAGTCGATTATTGGGTTTAAGGAGATCGCGATGCTACCGGGCAAGACCCCATGGGAACTGGATCAGAGGCTGAAAGGAATTATTCACAAAGCCAACATGACCTTGATGGATCCACAACACCGCGCATGGTTTGTAGCGTCCCTAATGCCGCACCTGAGGACGGCACTGTCGCAACAGAAGTTATCCACCCAGTCCGAAGCACTGGAGATTCCAATGAGACTGCACAAGACCCCTATACAAGATCTTGGCTTGGGAGTCCAACAAATCCACGCGCAACTGAAAAATTTATGTTTAGAAATGCAGAGTTTAAAACAGGACATGACAACTCACCCAAAGGTGCTGAGGAGATATGGTGCATCAAATGCAAAGGACAGGGACATGACAAAGATCAATGTCCAGACTTCGCAAACTATTTGGCAGCAGGAGGGCTGATGCCATTGAAACTGGAGTCACAAGTAGGGCCAAGCGCAGTGCCTGCATTATGGTGTGCGATCTATCAAATAGGAGGAAAACATGCTACGGACAATTGCCATCTTTTACAGAAGTATATGCAGAAGTCCCAACAATTGCTCTGTAATTTCTGCAAGTCAGTAGGCCATGATGATTGCACCTCTAGAAGTTATGAGCTAATGAGGGATCGAACCCGTACCTACAGGGTGTAGACTGAAACATGAGCCGTCGATCAAAATACAGGACTGGCGCGCACTAGATTTAAGGGGCGCGGACAAGGTCGAGGTGGAATGGGCCCAGGAAGAGGTCATGGACAACTGATTTGTTACAATGGCGGAGGGCTAGGACACTATGCCCACGATTGTACAAATCCGACAAGAGCATCATGTTTATATTATACTTAACTCGACTGTTATCACAAAACCAGACCCTAATAGGCTACTGATTAGGAAGACTTTAAGTAACTATTTCAAACCAATATTTTGGCTGAGGCTTAGCCTCCTCAACCTGATAGGGCTCTCTTACTAGGTTAAGGATTTTAGTTTGAAGATTAGATGGCTAACTCTATGGAAAAATCAAACAAAAATGTAGAAATGGTTGAAATACCAATCAACAAACATCTATTGGACTATGGAGTCAAAGCATGTTTCAGTATAACAGCAAGATCATCTTAACATGGAAGTCAGGGCATAAAGAGTCTTAATATATCAGCAAAACATAGACATAATGCAAGGACCACAGTTTATAAACACATGAAGGAAGTTAGAGCATTATCAACGAATTCTAAGTAACATGTGTTTTTACCACTATAAGTAAGTAAATGAAGAAATCCATGAGAAAATCAAATATTAAAAACCCTCTCTGAATCTTGAGTTGTGAAGCCAATATCTCTGTATTAACATGAAAACATACAATCTCATACAATAACACAATGTGCTTGTTCCTTTTGAAAATTTCCAACCCTGAGGAATTCCATCGCTTGTCTTTTATAGAGTTATCATTACAATCTTGGATTCCCTTATCCAACTTGAGAGGAATTCGAATTTCCTAGCTTGACACCTATTAATACCTAAAACACACTATTAATTACAAGTAACAGTTAACTGACTGTCTTAGAGTCCTAATACAATTAGGAGTACAACTCATTATGATAACAACAACCTAATCTAGGAATTAAATTTGATGCTTGACAGCTGCTCCTCTTTAACTTCAACCTTGGTAATGTCCATAACCATCCTACTGGCCTTTAATAACTTCTCCTTTATCTGCCCTAAAAACTAGGAATATGTCCCCTGCATTATAGCCTTGGTCTTCAATGATGATCCTCAAATCTTCTGATGACAAAACTAGCCCCTTTAATCATGTAAAATATGTTAAGTTAGCCATAGAACCCTGCTCTTTCACTTGTGCAAAAATTAAACTCCTTGAAGGTGCACAAAGAAGGTCAATCTAGATGTGCTACGAAACTAACTGTTGTTTTTGTAGTGCAGAACTTTGCTTTAACATATATCCTTTATACTTTGAGTTTTTTCCTTGCTTGAGATTTAAACTTTCATAAGTGACCTCCTCACATTCTCCAGCAGCATCATTCTCCAAAAAATAACCACTTCTTTCCTTTGAGAATTGATCAAAACATCAAAACTGCACTATGTATGTCACCTACAACCTTGTATCTCCCAACTGGTAACACTTATGAAAAAAATAAGATAGGTTATTATAGCTGTAGATTTTATGAAGAGAAACTTCCTTCAAAATTCCAAAATACTTTTTGCATGTGGCCAGAAACTGATCTTGAAAAAGACTGCTAAAACTAGAAAACAGAGTTCCTCTTAGCAGTTTCGTAGCGCAAGTTAAACCATCAATTTCTCCCACCTTATATTGAATTTGAAGAAACTGAAAGAGGTTTTTATAGTTCAGTATGTTAGGAATAAAAACCTCTTTCAATTTTCAGAAATGAGTTTTTAATTGCTCAGGAATCCCTTTGGAAGTTGACTTTTAAAAACAAAAAAAAAGAGCATACATAGTGGTTTCATAGTGCAAATCACCTTTTTTGAACTAGCTACGCTACGAAACTGTGGATTCCTGTGTGATTGAAAAAATTTAACCATAAACTTAATGGAATGAATTCTAAATGGAAAATGTGACCTATTTGACCATGAGGTGAACCTAAAGGACTTTATTAATGATGGAAATGAGACTCTAATGATATAACTGAAACTCTTAAAAACATAAAAAAATGACTTTACCATGTCTAACACAAAAACTTAGGAACCATGCGGATTGTCCAGAATTTTAAAAACTTTTATAGTGATAACATCGACCATGAGACGAAGGATTTCCCTACCCTGGAAGCGAGGCTGTGGGATAAGGGAATAATGCAACCTCCCCCAACTTAGAATCTACAAATTATGAGGGATGAGTCACGTGAAGAGGATTCGAATGTGAACATTGTGCTTTAGAGCGGTATCACAACAAGAGATGACAAAGGTAAGCAGCCTAAAGAAAGTGTGTGGGTTCACAAGGCTCCTACAAAGGAACCTGAATTTGATTTCAATCGCGCAAAGGAGACATTCATGGAAGCTAAGAAGAGCTTCATGAAGGCCTCCACTTCAGGTAGTAAGGTTCAACTAGAACCAGAGATGGATCCTTCAATGCTCACTACCTTTCTTGAGACATGTATGAAGGTGTTGCATGACAGCAGGGCTGTGAAAGGGCTACAGGAACTTATCACTAGGTGCGCTGGGTCGGGAGAGCCATGCGTAGTATGAAAGCTTGGAAAACATACATCGTGAACAAGAAGGGAAATGAGGTTGACTGCGCAAATCAGAAAGTATGAAATGGATCAAGTAATTCTAGATCTAGGATCAGATGTGAATGTACTGCCAAAGCAAACATGGGAACGCATGGGCAGGCCCACTTTGTAGTGGTCTCCTATTTAATTACGAATGGCAAACCAATAGAATATCTTACCCATGGGAAGAGTGCAAGGAGTAACGATCGATATTGAAGGCGTGAGCGCACTGTGGAACTTCGAAGTGATATAAATTATCGAAGATATCAATACCTATCCCATGCTATTGGTCATAGACTGGGCCACTGATATGAATAGAGTCATAAACCTGAAGAAGAGCATAATGATTTTTGTTAAAAAGTCACTACACGTACTGGTACCACTGGATCCTGTCGAAGGAGCACGATACATTGAACCAGTGCGCGATGATGATAGTGATGATGATCTTGATTGTATCTACAAGATAACCACGTGAGAACAGGATTGGGTGAATCCGACAACAGATGGTAGAATTTCATGGGAGTCCAACAGCTCCTGCACTTCAGAATCAAATAAGGAAGTAGAACGATGGCAGAACCGGTTACACGAGGTAACCATGCTAAATTGCAATATGATGATAAGATCATTACGCTGTGTAGCAATAGAAGCAAGGGATTTTCCCATATATAACGGAGTGACATCAGTGGAGGAATTCTTGAACAAATTTTAAAGCGAAGTGCCAGAACAACAGCGGTTTGATGCTCTGAAATGGGCACTGCGCGCTACACCCACAAGGTGGTGGGGTATGCACCAGCAGAGTTTCGCAGATTGGCATGGATGCAGAAGGATGATGCTTGTATGATTTGGAAAACCTCAGCTATGGATGAGAGCTATTTTTGAAGGCCGAAACAGCTTGCGCACCCACCTTTCCAAATGGATACAGACGTATGGTATGCAACCCGTACAAACACACACCGTTCTCATGCTCGAAAATAGGAACAACAAGCAGAAGCAGGAAAGGCATAGTGCACCAAATATTGTCAACAGGGAAGCCTTTGACAAGGTCTGCGAAGTGTTGAAAAGGGTCCACCATGTGAAATGCACTGACTGGGACCTGCGCGTACCAACAATTCGATGGGCCTATAGGACCATGTGAAAAACCCAGACCGTGAGAGCAATTTCAAAGCCACAGTATGAAGCAGGGCTGTAATCTTTGAGGAGCATGCAAAGCCGAGTCCACACGTAAAAACAACCATAGATTCGACCATGCATGAAGCCCGGGACGAAGAAATCACACAGCTACGCGAAGCAGAACATAGAAGACTTCAGGAAGCAATTCGACAGGGAAACTTTAGACTTCGAGAACTTGAAAAGGACCATGTACGACTAAGGAAGAAAGGTGTTTTAATGGACGTAGGGTCAAGAGGATGGAAAATCAAATAAAGGGAGCATTTATTATCAATATACCAAGGACAACAAGACAAGTTGCGTATGATCATACTAACAAATTAGAGGACTATCGCCGGGAATTGGTTTGTCTGTTGCTGTGGGTTCAGACCACATATCACCAAACATAGTAACTAGGGAAGCACATTGCAAATAGTAGAGCACGCGGTGTCGATCACCACAATGACAGATGAGGGTTTTCCACGTAGTATGCTAGAGGATGAGATGGAGCGGCGCACAGGTGGTGTGACCACCTAACTAGCCAAAAGAAGAACAGTCTTAGCACTCTAGGCAGTTGAAAGGGAGTGCAGGACTATAAATTATTTTGTCTGGGAGCCGCACACCCTAAGAAGTGCGTGCAGGAGCAGAATATCACAAGGTTCGCGCTCATGCATGGAGGGTTGCGTTGCTGTGCAGATTAGCTGGGAAGTGACTGTTGGTGTCACTGTTCATGACGGGATGTCTGATTTGAGGCCAAATGGAGCGGGCGACGGGCATTTAAGACGCGATTTATGGGCAAGGTTTGGGAAAATCTCTCGCCAAGAGAGCATTGATGGCCCGTAATTGGGGGGAACGGTCGAATTTGAATTCAAAAGGCACTATAAAACTCAAAGGGCTAGCCAACGGACAAAACTTGGTCATTTGAGAATTGAGCAGTTGAGTAGAGCACAAAGTGTTGAGATCCGAGCGAGAATAGAGCCCCTGAGTTTGCAAAAGACAATTAACAATGTAGAAATGATGACGACCACTAAGGATGAGTTGGGCATTGAAGAAGGAATTGTCAGTGAAGCCACGCAGACACCCATTGTACAAGATGTTCCCGAGGGTCACAAAAATCCCCAAATCACCGCGGACACCACGGCCGAAGAAGGATAAGCAGACAATGGGACCAATACGCATGTCACCGAGGAATCCGCAACACAACAAGTTATCAATGGAAGAAAAAGGGAAGGCAGTCACAATTGAGACAGATGAGGAAGAAGAATACCTGTAGGCCCTAATTTCCGTCGCAAAAGAAGAAGAAGCTGTAGAGGAAGACATCCAACCATTGTGCTCTGTAGCAAAATTGCCTGCGTATCCAGATAGAAAACCAAAATACCAAAGGATCTAGATGCAATGAAGAGCGCACTCCAGACCCCGCTCCTCCCCAATGGAATTGTCTTTGAGGGCTTGCACCTAGGCTACGTGCCCACCATGAAATTTGAAGAGTAGGACCTCACGGACAACGAGAATTTTCCAAACCTAGAGATGGAAAATCTGATGAAACAGAATACAGAAGGGGCAGTGGTAACATTAGAGTCGTGAAAATGGCTGCGCGATGTGGAAAAGGCGGGGTTGTCACATTTGTTATGCATACCGCACTTCCACTGAGTGCCCATCACCATTTTTGTTATCAGGCAGCTGCTCTGCCTAGTGCATGATGGGTATGTATGGATGGAGGAGCCTATTCCCATCACAACAGACCTCATCCACCGTATTTCCCGGCTCCCCTATAAGGGAAAGGACCCCACGAATATAGACAAAAAAGGAAGCGATTTGGCTCTCGCAAAAGCCATGAAGGCAAAGTATAAGCTAGATAAAAAGAAGAGGGGATACGCCATCTCTAGCATCAAGGATAAGGGGTTGCACATAGAAACTCAACTCCTGGCCAGTAAAATGATGAGAAAATGTCACGTCGATGAGGCACCAGTGTCGATGGTTGTGTTGGTTGAACACTGCGCAGAGGGGGTCCAATTCAACTAGGCCGAGTTCCTCTGCGAAGAGTTTTTGTTAAACTGTTGCGAGGCCCAGGATCAGGGTAAGACCTTCCACAATGAATGGTTGCTCTTATCCATCTTGCTGATAGCAGGAGAACTGCCAGAGGATAGTCATTTCTCGAGTAATGACCGAGACTTACTAGAGGTCGCGAAGTACACTTCACTTTGGGCCATCAAGGACGTGAAACAGATTCTCGATACTAAAATTTTCTAGGTGCTCATGGAGGCGAGCATCCGAATGTGGATCAACAGGAGGTCGCGCCTATCACCTACAATGCACAATAGTCTGCAGATTTTTGCAGACTTTAAGGCGGATATGCACAACATATACATTAGGGCGCGAAAGGATCTGGCGTAGGAGTGGACAAAGCTACCATTTGTAGCCACTAACGACGCGATGGTTATAGTATTGGAAACATGGCCTCTTGAGTGGCATGCCCCAGATTTTGTGGAGCTAGAGAAAGAAGTAGCACAGAAACAGAAGCATGATGCCAAGCTGAGCGTCACCCAACTGGCCGAGAGAAGGCGTAATGAAAAAGCAGTAGTTGAGGTAAGGGCAGTACGCGAAGCAGCACAGAAAGCCGCAGAGCAAAAGAAGGCTACAGAAGCAGGAGCAACAACATAGACAACAGAGGCAGCAACAAAGGAGGGCCAAGCAACATCCTCAGGATAGGAGGCTGAGGACACTAAAATAGCAAAAGGGAGTGTGGACCCATGGATCACATCCACACAATTCAAATGGCCGTGCATCACAGAAAGATCGGGTCCACAAAAAAAGGTTAAGGCTTCGAAGCTAGTCATTGTTGGGTTGTGTTATATACTTTCCATGACTAGCCCACGTAGTTAACTTGGGGGTTAGAAGGGAGGCAGAGCCCCCACTTCATTGCGCCAATTGCATAGTGGGGGAAGTCACAGGGGGTTTGAGCAGTGTAGGTAACCCCAGTCTATGGGGTAGGTTTGGCAGACCTACCTATGGTTTTGTGCATGATTTTTGACACATGGTTTTGGACGTGATGGTTTTCGGTCCAAGGTTCTAGACATGATGGTTTTGGACACAATGGTTTTCGGTCCATGGTATTGGATGCTTTGGCATGTATAAATATATATTGTAACATTGAAATGAACATAATAAAAAATCAAGTTGGTAGTCCCGGTTTTGGGATCCAGGGGAAAATCTCTGTGTATATGTGTTTTATGTGTTATGCTCTCGCATTATTTATTTCCCATGTTTTAGAATTTGTATGCAGGTAATTTTTGTATGGGGTTAAAACCTACACTTGGTATCAGAGCTGTTTTGGCTTCAAGGGGACACCTTTGTTGTTGAGGGGCTTTGCTCGGGCCTGTGGTAGACCCTGTTCAATGGAAGATCTGTGAGATCGATTCTGGTGGTGAAAGAAGATGACAAGTAGTGGAAAGATAAAGATCGATAAATTTAATGGTCATAGTTTTGAGTTATGGAAACTCAATATTGAGGATCTGTTGGTGGATAAATATTGGTGGGTCATGGTAGATCCAAGTACTAAACCAACGGGAGTGTCCGATGAAGAATGGAAGAAGTTGGATCAGAAGGCTAAGAACACAATACGATTGTGTGTCTCAGATTCAATATTGCTGAATGTATTAGGGGAAGATACGGCAAAGGCTTTGTGGGACAAGTTAGGGACTTTGTACCAATCTAAGTCTCTCATGAATAAACTGTTCCTATGGTAAAAGTTGTATAACTTGAGGATGAAATATGGAGACTCGGTGACAGAACATCTGAATGCATTTAATATTGTTGTAAGTCAATTATTATCTGTCGATATTAAAATTTGAGATGAAGATAAGTGCTTCAGTTTGTTGTGTTCTCTGCCAGATTCATGGGATAGTTTGGTTATTGCAATAGGTAGCAATGCAATTGCCTTGTAGTTTGATGAAATAATCTCATCCTTGCTGATGGAGGAGATGAGATGGGAAAATATGGAGAGTTATAATGGTGATGCCTTGTCTATACGAGGACGATCCCATAACAGAAACAAAAATAAGTCATCGAGTGGGAGATCTAAATCTCCAGGAAAACCTGTAAAGGTGGTGTGTTGGAAATGCGGAAAGGAAGGGTGCTACAAAAGGGATTTTAAATCTAAAGCTCCTGACAAAGGAAAGGGATCTGATGATGCTCCTTCTATAGAAGTGAAAAACACCTCAGATGAAGGTGGGGATGTGTACTTGGCTTCTTCAAGTACACATGTAGATCATGAGGCATGGTTGACTGACTAAGGTGCATCCTTTCACTTCACTCCCCGTAGAGAGTGGTTCTGTGAGTATGAGAAATATTATGGTGGTGATGTTTTCTTGGGGGATGACAGGAATGCTAGAGTCATTGGTCATGAAAAAGTAAAGTTAAAGTTGCAAGGTGGAAGGGTTAGAACACTTTCGGGTGTTCTAGAGCCTACATTGGCCAAAAATATGATTTTCGTAAGCACGTTGGATGATGCAAGTGTAAAAACAATGTTCGAGAAGGATACCTGCAAAATGGTTCGGGGAGCACTGGTATTGATGCCGGGAGTTCGGATTGGAACTTTGTACAAGCTGCAAGGTGGCACTGTTATTGATGGCTGAAACAGTTCTGTGGTTCCTAAAAGTGGAGCAGAAAATCTAGTGGTCTCTAGAGAGAAGAAGTGGCATCAAAGGCTTGGAAATATTGGAGAGAAGGGCCTTCAAATACTTCATGGTAAAGGTTTAGTTGAAGGTATGAGTAATAGCTCTTTGGATTTTGATTTCTATGAAAATTGTGTATATGGGAAGCAGAATCGGGTGAGTTTCCCCTCTGGTGGTAAGAGGGCGAAACATATGTTGGGCTGACCTACCTATGGTTTTGTGCATGATTTTCGTACATGGTTTTGGATGTGATGGTTTTCGGTCCATGGTTTTGGACGTGATGTTTTTCGGTCCATGGTATTGGATGCTTCAGCATGTATAAATATGTATTGTAACATTGAAAGGAACATAATGAAAAATCAAGCTGGTAATCCTAGTTTTGGGATCTAGGGGAAAATCTCTGTCTATAAGTGTTTTATGTGTTATGCTATCGTTATTTTTATTTTATGTGTTATAGAATTTGTATGCGGGTAATTTTTGTACAAGGTTAAAACCTACAACATATATTAGAGCTTGTGCACATTGATGTGTTTGGACCTGTGAAGGTTCCATCACTAGGTAAGTCTATGTGCTATGTGTCATTTATAGATGACTTCTCAAGGAATACATGGATATATTCCCTTAAGAATAAATTTGAAGTCTTTGACAAGTTTAAAGAATTTAAGGCTCTGGTGGAAAACCAAACAGAGAAGAAGATTAAGGTGCTGAGGGCAGATAACTGTGGAGAGTTTTGCAGTAAGGAATTTGAAGAATTCTATAAGAAGTGTGATATATCATGGCAGAAGACTACTCCATATACAACTCAACAAAATGGAGTTGCAGGAAGAATGAACAAGACGTTGATGGAAAGGGAAAGAAGCATTCTCAGTGGTGCCGGGTTATGACAAGAATTCTGGGCAGAGGCAGTGGAGACTACATGTTACCTGGTCAACAGATCACCTTCATCAGCATTGGAAGATAAGACTCCAAAAGAGGTATGGACTTGTCTTTCACATCTAAGGGCATTTGGACGTGATGCAAATGTACATGTTCCAAAGGATAAAATAACCAAGTTGGATAGTAAATCTTAAAAGTGCATCTTTATCGGGTATAATGATGGTTTAAAGGGTTATAAGCTTTGGAACCTAGTAACAAGGAAGGTTGTGTACAACTGAGATATGGTGTTCAGAGAGGTGAAAGATGTTATTAAACATGAATTCCAACCAAAGGATCCTGTGAAGATAGAGTTTGAGCTAAAGGAGGAAGAATCAAACTCTACAACGGAGGAGGAATCAGAAGAAGAAGAGCCACAAACTCCGAGTGTGAGAAGATCAGTTCGAGAAAGAAGGCAGCTAGAAAGGTATAGTCCATCTACTTTCTGTTCAAATTTTGCTTTATCTATGACTGATGATGATCCCAGAACTATGAAGGAAGCAATAGATTCAGAGGATGGAAAACTCTGGAAAGAGGCCATGGTTGATGAAATGGCATCTTTGCAAAAAAATGAGGCTTGGGATCTAGAGGAGGTGTCAGCTGGAAGGAAACCCATTGGCAGAAAATGGGTGTTCAAGAAGAAGACAAATGCAAAAGGAAAGGTGGAGAAATACAATGCTTGGTTGGTAGCAAAAGGTTATTCCCAGGTGTCGGGAATTGACTTTGGTGATACTTTTTCTCCTCTTGCCAAGGTAACTTCTAGTATATTACTTTTATCTGTTGTTGTTGCTTTTGATTTTGAGGTAGAACAGATGGATGTGAAGACAAAATTTCTTCATGGGGATTTGGAAGAGGAGATCTACATGAAGCAACCTGAAGGTTTTCCAGTGAAGGGTAAGAAAGAGCTGGTATGCAAGTTAAATAAATCTCTGTATGGGTTAAAACAGTCACCAAGGATGTGGTATCAGAAATTTGATACATTTATACGGGGACTTGGCTTCACCAGAAGAAAAGCAGATCACTGTGTATATTTTAAATTAATTGGTGACCATGTTATTTATCTGGTCTTGTATGTGGATGATATGTTACTAGTTGGAAATGACAAGGAAATTATCTAGGATTTGAAGACCCATTTGTCCTCCAAATTTGACATGAAATATCTTGGTGCTGCAAACTATATTTTGGGCATGGAAATTAAAAGTGATCGGACAAAGAGAAAGCTCTAGTTAAACCAGAAGAAGTATGTCGAGACAATATTGCAGAGGTTTAATATGCAGGATAGTAAACTGGTGAAGGTTCTTATTCCTATAGGTGTAAAGTTATCTACTGAACAATGTCCCAAGACACAAGAAGAGGAAAAGGACATGTCCCGTGTTCCATATGCAAGTGCAGTCAGTAGCCTGATGTATGCGATGGTCTGTACTAGACTAGACATTGCACATGGAGTGGGAGCATTGAGCAGGTTTATGTTAAAACCAGGGAAGGAACACTGGACAACAATGAAGCGGGGTTTTAGGTATTTGCATGGCACTAGTGATTATGGTTTGCACTACCAAGGAAGACTACGATTGAATAGAGTGTTGGATATTCATGGCTTTGTTGATGCAGACTGGGCTGGAGATCTGGATCAGAGAATGTTATGAAACCAGCTCACAAAAAGATAGAAAAGAGAGATCCACGCCTTAGAATTCAGCCTCTTCGAGGGGGCAACCTCCTTTACATTACATAAATGAACAATTCTTCGATGATACAAAATGAAAGACCTCCTTTCTATATATAGGAGTCTAAGGGGTCATAACATAACCAGAGCCGACATAACAATAATAATGTAAGGGCACAATAATAATAATAGTGGGCTT